>JAHRHZ010000161.1:417494-431308 GCA_024137785.1 Ginglymostoma cirratum | reverse complement strand
TGAAGAAGGGTCTAGGCCCGAAACGTCAAGCTTTCCTGCTCCTCTGATGCTGCTTGGCCTGCTGTGTTCATCCAGCTCCACACCTTGTTATCTCGGATTCTCCAGCATCTGCAGTACCTATTATCTCTGAGGCATTTCAAGTGTACACAGTTCTGAAGTGTCTCGAGGATTCCTATCTCTGCTACCCTTTCAGGGAGTAGCATGTTGCTGAGCACGTCCTTGGCAGCCGTGTTTTCCCAGATGGCCACTGAGACTTGGATGAACTCTTTTGCAGGGGGCGGAGGGCTGCAAACACACACTGTGGAATTTCTCAAGGTGGGGATGTTGATTTTGTTGGAGGAGTGATGTTTCAGATTAAAGCCAGGCTGCTCCAATGTGAAGGGGCCGAATGGCCTCCAGGTGAATGAAAGGAAAATTGGGGTAAGCCTGACAAGATGACATTTCCCACCAGTCTTTGGGGCAGCGGGTGAGGAGGAATTATTGAAACTGAAGTAGTGATTAGGGTTTAGAGTGCGCTGTCTGATATCGTGCAGATGGACTTAATAGTTTTCAAAAGGGAATTGGATAAACCACTGCAGAAATGATGGGAAAGAACAGGATGAGGGAGTGACTGGATTAGTGTCCTGGCCTTGCGTGAATGAGCAGAAAATATCCAAATCACCACCTGGCTCCCTATTGAAATGTCTGTGTGGCCACCAGGACTGGTCAAGGACAGAAACTACATCAGCTGCCTCCTCTATCTCTCCTTGTAGCCAACACTGTTAACATAGCCTGATGCCTCTCAGTTTCTCCTTGTGAAGTTTCAGGCTGCAAAGAGCCAGTCACCCAACAACTAAGGCGTAACGCTTGTTTTTAATATGGTTGAGGGAGATGCCACCTGACTGTTTGTTTGTAGGAGGGCCACAGACTTCCCTGCATTCTGTAAAGGTTTCAAGCGAGAGTGTTATTAACTTGTTCCACATGGCCAACCCTCAACTCGCTTCCTCCAAACCAGAAATTTGCTGCAAGTCTAGTCAGCCTTGACGGCAGATTAATTGGCTGACTAATGTTGGGACATCTGCGGTCACAGATCAGTAACTGGCACGTAGGAGCAAGTTAGTCCAACTGCTGCATTTGATTGTGGTATTGAAGGAGGAACAATGCAATGTTTGTGTTTTCACTGTCCCCTCCATTGGTGCTTCCCACTCAGCACTACAGCATCTGAATTAACATCGCCATGATACCAATCCTGCCTGGAGTAGAGTTCTCAGAGCTGAGCGGAGTTATTGGGACCAAAAACAGAAGTTGCTGGAAAAGCTCAACAGGTCTGGCCGCATCTGTAAAGGGAGAAACAGAGTTAATGTTTCAGGTCCAGTGACCCTTCCTCAGAACAGCATCTGCAGTTCTTCTGGTTTTTATTTGGAATTATTGGGAGATGCTTCTTGACATCAACTGAGACTTCCCTCCAGGTTTCATCCAATCAGAAAAATACGTCTAGCATATTATTACACACATGGCTCTTAACTCACTCCGGTGACTATTGAATTTGTTTCTCATTGCTTTATTCACTTTATGCTGGGAGTGGAGATAAGGAAGTGTTGATGTCCAGCACAACCTAGATGTCCTTTGTTTGTGAGTCATTCAAAGCTGGTGCATTAAGCAGTCAGATAAAGGGTATATTCACCATTATTGCTAAAATATCCGAGTACAGGAGTAGAACTGACTTGGTGCAGTTGTGCAATGCCTTGGTATGACTGGGAAACTTTGCACAATGTTCTGTCCCCATCAGTCAGCTGAGTGGGCTGAAGGCCATCAAAGTAGACCTGTTCCAGTGAGGGAACAGTCTTCCATTTTGGTATCAATCCATTGACTCTCGATGTGCTGACTGTGGCTTGTTCTACACGTGCAGCAAGCGATTAAGGCAGATAGTATATTGGCTCTTTTATTACAAGGAGGGTTTGTGTACCCGATAAAAGCTGTCTTACTGCAGGTTTATAGAGTATTGTGTACAGATACACGTCTCTAGGTATGCTTGCTTTCAAGGGAGCGCAACGGAAGTTCAGTAGCCTGATCCCTGCGGTGATGGGGTTGTCCTTGAGGAGATTGTGCCTCTGCTGGAATTTAGAAGAATGAAAAGTGATCTCGTTGAAGCATACAAAATTTTTACAGGGGCCCTGACAGAGTAGATGCGGAATAGATACTTCCTGCTGATAGTGAGGGTGTTGAGGATCTCTTTCATTATTTCAAGATACTTGGATTTTCTAAAGCTGTTTCCTTTCTATCTTCCGCAGCATTTAATCGAGCGTTCCTGGTACGCTGTTACTGAGACCTGCCTGGCATTCACCGTCTTCCGGGATGATTTTAGCCCACGCTTTGTGGCTCTCTTCACCCTGCTGCTCTTTCTCAAGTGCTTCCACTGGCTAGCTGAGGACAGGGTGGACTTTGTAAGTGTTTCTGGTGTTTCACTCTCCTGAGGTGCTGATGAGTCAGGCATTTGTGCTGTGAAGTGAAAGTTGCAGATGTGAATGAGGCTGCCCATGTGCTCCTGGTTTGCAGCTATTCCCTCCCTACTGACTGATAGAATGTCAGACACGATTGAGGAGAGTGGAGGGGGCACAGTTGATGGGTCATCGCTATTTGCAACACGATGTCTGAAAGAGCGGTGGAAGCAGACCCGGTGGAACTTTTCAGAACAGAAATTTGGATAAACACTGGGAAGGGGAGAAACTGCAGGCCCACAGAGTGGCGTGGGAGAATGGAGGGGGAGAAAGAGTGGGACTGAGGGGATAACTCCTTGAAGTCTGCACAGGCATGATGGCCTGAATGGTTGATTGTCTTTTTGTTGTTGTAGCAGCCTCTTGCCAGCCTGGATTGTCAGGGAGGTTTAGTTTTGTCCCGATCTATCCAAATGTTAAACAACTCACTGTTTCTGTGCACGCAGTGCAGCAATGTGCTGGCTTACAGTAGAGGCCTCTTGGTCTCTGAGATTGGTGCTTCCGATTTTCTTCCAACTACCTTCTTAGTCCAAGCCTTGGGCTTGTCACTGGCTTTAAGCTGAATAGAAAGAAGGATCTTCCCCCAACTCACTCACTCTCTCTGCAAAGGGGAATGAAGCACTTCCAAGCATCCACATTGCCCCTTCCTTTAGCTTATTATTAATAAAGCGCTCCCAGAGTAGCATGGGTTAAACACATCATAGCTCTGTCTACTCTCTCTTCATCTGAAAGCAAAGCTCCCCCAATGTTGTCCCCCATCAAACCCTCCCAAGACAAGGACAGCACAGGGTTAGATAGAGTAAAGCTCCCCTGAGACCGTTTCAATCAAAAGCTCACGAGCATCTGCCATTTCCTACACCAGCCACACGAAGTAAGGTTACTAATTCGGGGTAGTTTTATGCTGTGAGCTTGTTCCTGCTAAGGCTGGGACTCTGTTAATTCATTCCATTGAGATCCCAATGTCAGCAGACAGTGGGTTTGGATGCTAGCCCAGGAGAATAGAGACCAGAAGTCTCCCCCCACTGTCTGCTTGTTTTGTGTGCAGCATTGCTCTGTCGTAGATTGTGTGCACGTCACCTGAACATATTCCTGTTTTCTGTTTCTGCACAGATGGAGCGGAGTCCAAACATCTCGTGGCTTTTTCACTTCCGAGTTGTCTGTGAGTATTGTGCCTCATGGTTCAGTGAAGGCTTCACGTCATTCTTGAGTTTCATGCCATCTACGTTTAGTCCAGTGGGGACACGGATGTTATCTGCGTAGTCAGCTTCTGTGAACAGGATGATCCGGGAGAATGTGGTAGCACTGCCCACTGAGGGTGTGAGGTCTTTGTGGGATCTGGATCAGTTGTTCTGGAGCCAAATCATTTCCTCAAGCCCCACTTTTAAGTAATTTGATCAAGCGTGTCCCCTTGCTCCGAGCCTGAGGCATCCTGAGAGAAGGGGAAAAGTTACTGCTGCTGCTCATAGTCAAGGCCACTTTCTGTTTCATTGAAATTGCCAACAAGACCCTGCAATCTCGTGTGACAAAATGCGGAGTTGACGTGTTCGGTCCCTGTTGACGATGGAGCTGACCTCTTGTTTGTCACTTCGCAAGGATTTCTTATCTCTGTATCAATTCTTTCTTTCTCTGGCCTATTGATTCTAGTCAGGTCTCCAAAATCACTTGACTTGTGATTTCGTCACCTTGTGATGACTTTGAGGTATTCCCAAAGCACTTTGCAGCCAGTTAAGTACTTTTTCAGAGGTAGGAGGTAATGCAGAGACCAATTTGCACAGAACAAGTTCTCTCAAATAGCAATGTGACCATGATCCAAATTTTTTTACATATATTACATATTGATTGAGGGATAAGTATTGGAACAAGCCACTCGGGGGAAAATGCCCATGCTCAACGAGTCTACCCCTGAGAATGCCGGTGGTGTGCTATCTGCAGTAACTTGCACCACAGCAGCTTCCACTGCTGAGAAGGGCAAAGGCCACGGGCATATGAAACCCCACCTGCAAATCCTGCCCCATCCTGGCTTGGAACTGTATCGATGGCTGCTTCACTGTCGCTGGGTCAAAGTCCTGGAACTCCCTCCTGAACAGCAATATCTACCACTGACTGCTAATACCTGGACTGCTGCAGCAGTTTGGAGAGGATGTTCCACCACCTTCTCAGGGGGCTTTGGGACTGGATGTTTAATGTTGGCATCGCCAGCAATGCCCACATCCCACGACGGAATCTTTTTATCAAAAAAAAAATTTGGCCTTGAGATCTTTAGCATCTACCTGAAATGGCCGAAAAGGTTAATGCTCATCTGAACAATGGCACTTCTGACAGTGCAGTTCTGCACCGACTGTGTCATCCAAATTGATGTGTTTAGGTTTCTGGAGTTGGGCCTTCAGATTCCGATGATCAGCGAATAGCTGCTTTACATCTAACATCGAAGAGATTAGTTTCTGCGCAAAAGTCCCCGGTCCCCTCAAGTTCATCTACAAGAAGCAGATGCTGAGGATTTGCATAGACGTTACTAAATACTGAATTTGGGGACCTTCCCCTCACTGCTCCACACAGCTGCTGCTGCTTCGAGCTGACGTGTCCTGTCGGTGTTTGCCACAGCTTGTGGAGACTAGACCACTTGTTAAATCCAACCTTCCACAGTCAAGGGAGCAGCCAGCCTTCTGGTGGCGCTGCTGCTTGTGCCACCCTTTAAAGGAGTACTACCTCTGCCATGTGTCTCGGCTTATAAGCTGCTGACCTCTCCAAATCACTCTGTAAACTGTAAAATGAAATGTAATGCTACAGGACAGGAAGAGCAGAGATTATATAGTGTGAATAGTCTAGAATTTTCCCCTTTCTAGGGTGGTGTGGGAAAGAAAAGATTATTTTTGTAAATGGTGAGAGGTTAGAAATTGCAGATGGCCTAAGGGACCCGAGTGTCCATGTTTGTGAATCAGTGAAAGCTAGCATGCACGTTGACTGTCGGATTAGAGTATGGCAGTAATGTCTTACTGCAGCTGTACAAAGATTTTGTGATACCTGAGGTATTCATGTACGGTTTTGGTCTAAGGAAGGATGGCCTTGCCATAGAAGGAGAGTGCGGCGAAGATTCACCAGACTAATCCTAGACCAAGGGTCTAGAGTGGGGAATTGTTGGAGTTGCCCGTGGGTGAAGAGTGTTGCTAGTTGAACACAGCAGTTTCCACAATCAATCGTGGCCTTCATGCTCATAGCAACCAGAGAAGATAATTAAGTGTCTCATTAAAAACCTTTGAGTGAAAGTGAAACCTGTTATTCAGTAAAGTGTAGAAGGGAAAGTCAGATCCTGCCATAATCAAAGGCTTAAGCAATTGCTGTTACGTATTGTACACATAGGTATCCTGAAATTATAAGTGTATCTAACAAACTAACATCCTTTCTGCAAATTGCTGTAGATAGATAGAAACCTCCCATCTCATCAGCAGGGCCCATTAAAGAACCATTAGTATAAACACCAAGGGCCTAATGATGTACAACGAAGGGTATAAACAGAGAACCTAATGAAAGCACACCGGAAAACAGCATTGTAAGGGGGCAACTGCAAAGCATTACATGGTCCTTATGACCTGGGGGAAAATAATTGCAGCATCACTAGGTAAGAAACAGTTTCCACTCGGGACGGTGCAGCTGGTGTCTAGGGAGGGGCATAATGGGCAGAGGGGAGGTGGCAAGTGCTGATGTTGATGTTGTGTGAGACCATTTTAAGGTGGAACGTATAAATTTCCTGGTGGGGGGGTGGTATCTTGGAGTCTGTTTCCAATGAGCTCTTCCAGGCAAAGATTGATTTTTTTTGTGCTGCTGAAGATGGGACTAAGACTCCTTTAACATCCCTCACCAACAGGATGGCAGGATCAATGAGGACAGTGATGAAATTTTGCCCTGATTTTCTGGACTTGTAAATAGTGAGGTCTGATCTCTGTGAAACTTCTTAAATTCCTGCAGGGTTTGCACGTGGGTGAGGTGGCTGGTGATGCTCGCATCAGAGGATGCTGTCTCAGGATAAGTGCTGAACCATTTAGGGCTGAGATGACGAGGAACTTCTTCACCTGAGACAGTGGTGAAGCTTTGTAAATCTCACCCTAGAGGATTGTGGTGGTTCAGTCATTGAGTACATTCAGAACAGGGTCCGATAGGCTCACAACATCAGGGGATTGAAGGTCGAGCAGGAAAGTAGCACTGAGGGGTTTGTTAGCTGTGGTCTTATTGAATGCTAGAGCAGGCTCACTGGGCTGATTGGTGTCCTCCTATCCCTGACTGAGTTGAAATACACTGCACAGTATGTATTGGGAAAGATGTAAATGTTACACTTCTCAATGGGATGTGCTGTTCTACATCAAACCTAATCTTAGCAGCTCCTGCCCTGGAAGTCCAGACGGAACTTTACTTTATGTCTAATCCTGAGCTGTACCTATCCTTGGATTATCTGAGCGGGTCAGTGTTGAGGGAGCTTTACTCTGCCTCTAACTCTGCAATATAGTTATCCTGGGAATGTGTTTTTGTGTTTGGTGCTGACCTGCAACAGAATGAGCTTCACTTGCAGTATTCAGATGTTCATGCTTGGGATTTTAAAGCAACACCTGACTTTCTTTCTCTTGCAGCACTGACAAGTCTACTGGCTCTGTTGGATCTGCTGTTTGTAAACCATGCCTGTCACAGCATCATGACTCGGGGAGCATCCGTCCAGCTGGTGTTTGGCTTTGAGGTGAGGATTTCCTCTTAAAGATATGTGGGCTGACAGTGGTGAATGACTAATGGACTACAAACAGGGAATGAATACCATTTTTTTTTTTTCTGGAAATTTTCTTTTCCTCTCTTGAAAGTAGTAATACTGACATAACCATGGTCCTGCTATTTACCTGGTTACTGGGAAATAAACACTGTGTGGATTCTCCAACCTGCCCAGAGACAACCATCAAAGTACTAAGTGCCATTCTTCAAGAGGAGATGACACTGTTGGCCAATACAGACAGAATTAAACAATTCAGCCCATATCTCTGCCTTTAAATCTTGGTCACCTTTTACAACACAGCCGACAACTGGACTGGAGGTAAATGTTCAGGTACAAAATCTTTAACCTGGGATGAGACCATGAGAGCACATTACAGGCTAGGAATCCTGCAGTGATGGAGGATTACCTTTTACTGCCTGACCTTCATCTACAAGGCTCAAGTCAGGTTTGTAATGGAATGCTGTCTGTCTACCTGGATGAGTACAGCTCCAAAACCACTGGAAGCTCGACATCATCCAGAACAAAGCAGTCCACTGGACTGGCACCTTGTCCGCTACCCTCGGCATTCACTCCCTCTACACTGACTCAATAGCAACAGTATGTATCATCTGCAAATTGAGACACTGCAGGAACTCACTAAGCCCCCTTTTAGCAGCATATTCCAAATCAGCCAACTCTACCAACAGGAAGGACAAGAGGAGCAGATCCATGGAAACACCACCTGCAAGGTCCTTTCTGACCTCACCATCCTAACTTGGAAATATATTGCCATTTCTTCTTCAGTGCCACTGAGTCAAAATCCTACAATTTGTTTCCTAACAGTGTTATAGGTCTGCCTACATCCAGCATTTCAAGAAAGCAGTTCACCACCGTCACCTTCTTGATGGACAATAAATGCAAGCCTAGCTAGCAATACTCTGAAATTGCCAGTGATTCTGTCAATTACCCTTTGCCAGTTATTCTGGTTACGCAACGGATGGCAGAGACTGACAGTGGTATAAGTTGGGATAATAAGATTCTTGGCAGTGGTGATGATGCCGTGATTGTAGGGCTAATACTTTAACCTCTGTCCTGTGTTCCCTTGCAGTATGCCATTCTTCTCACCATGGTGCTGACCATATTCATCAAATACATTCTGCACACCATTGATCTTCAGAGTGAGAATCCCTGGGACAACAAGGCTGTGTATATGCTCTACACCGAGCTCCTGACAGGTATGGACAGGAGTAAAAATGAGGGAGTGACTAAACAGGCAAGGTGGTTGGGGTGGCTTGTAAAATTGCAGGGTGTGAGACGTATGGCAATTCTTGCTCCTTCTTCAAACAAGACTGAAAGGACGGATGTGTTCTGAACTCTGATAGGTAGAATGCAGTGAAGACCAGCTGGTAACTTTCATCCTGGGTGTCCTTTGCTTAATTCAAGGCTGTCGTATAATGTCATCTCTCTCTTGTGGTGCATGGCTGCTGCTCTTGTTGTCAAAGCTGATCTTTCCATCTGTTTCAGGGTTCATTAAGGTGCTGCTGTACATGGCCTTCATGACCATAATGATCAAGGTTCACACGTTCCCTCTGTTTGCCATCCGGCCCATGTACCTGACCATGAGGTGAGTCTGCATGAGAAGGAAGCAGTGTTTAGTTTCCCCCATCCTCCTGCACAGGTAGTCTCGATGACAGCAGCAGCTCCTAGGTGACAGGGGTGTTTCTGGAGAAACTTGAGTTCTCAGCTGCTGGGCAAGATTGGGTTAGAGTTTGAGACTCTTTGGCATCAAGGTCAGATTTCTTAACGGTTTAGTGTTGCTATGTCAAAGCAACACACTTCATGTATCATAGTCATACAGCGCGGAAACAGACCCTTCAGTCCAACCAGTCTGTGCTGACCATGTTCCCAAATAAACTAGTTCCATTTGCCTGCGCTTGGCCCTTATCCCTCAGCCTTTCCTATTCATGTACTTATCCAAATGTCCTTTGAATGTTGTGGCTGTACCTGTGTACATCACTTCCTCTGGAAGTTCATTCCATACACAAACCACTTTTTTTTGGTGGGGGGAATGGTCGCCCTCCAGTCCTTTTTAAGTCTTTTTCCTCTCATCTTAAAAATGTACCCTCCAGGCTTGAAATCTCCCAACCTAAGCAAAAGACACCTACCTTTCATCTTATCTATACCCCCTCATGATTTTATAAATATCTGTAAGGTCACTCCTCCATCTCCTGTACCCCAGTGAAAAATGTTCCCAGCCTATCCAGCCTCTCCTTTATAACTCAAGCATCCCATTCCCGAAAACATCCTGGTAAATCTTTTCTGAACCCTTTCAAGTTTAATAATATCCTAGCTATAACAGGGTGAGCAGAACTGAGTACAGTACTTCAGAGGAGGCCTCATCGGTATGTCTCTTTTTGAGCTGCAATGACGTTAGCAAATGCTGCCAACCACTCATGGGCTCAGCAGGATCGCACCTCCCCAACTAGCCAACCAGATGAATTTATCCAGTTAACTGAGGGAGGAATGTTGACTTCAGTGACCAAGGCAACCCCTGGCTTTGGGGAATTCTGAGACGTAGGATACTTTAAAGGAAATTTCAGAGAAAGCATTTAAAAAGGTTGGAATAAAGCAATATGGAGGGGAATTGAGAGGAAAGGATCGTTTTGGGTGCAGGGTGTTACAGAAGCCTTCCCAAAACACATTTGGAAATCAGACTTGGCGAAGGCAAGCTGTCTGTCTGGACCAAGTCACATTAAACTTGTAGCCTGGAAATCTATAAACAACCGTCTACTGACATGTCGAAATATTATCTCCTATCCCCCGTGCCAAAGGCTCCCTCCCACCTCCCAACCCAAAAAAAAGGCCTAATTGCTGCCAGCGTCCCTCAGCTCGGGTCAAGCGGCTGTGTTCTGAGTGATGAAGTGAAAGGGACTGGTGTGAGAACAAGAGCTTGTGACTGTCGTACAAACCTAGCTTTCTCCTTGCCTCCATTTCCAGGCAATTCAAGAAGGCAGTGACGGATGCCATCATGTCGAGACGAGCTATTCGCAACATGAACACACTGTGAGTACTGAGCTTGGTGACCTCACTTCCATTCACTCACCCTTTTTGATTGTCGTCCTGTGTAGCATTTGGCAGAACTTTTGTGTATGATCTTTTGCTGTTTCCCCCTTGTTTGTTTTTATTTGTTCTTGGGATTTGGTTGTCACTGCCTGGGCCAGTATTTATTGGCTGTTCAGAGGTGGTGGGGAGTTGTCATATTTAACCATAGCACCAAGAATTGCAATTCAGGA
Organism: Ginglymostoma cirratum; assembly: GCA_024137785.1. Classification (NCBI taxonomy): domain Eukaryota; kingdom Metazoa; phylum Chordata; class Chondrichthyes; order Orectolobiformes; family Ginglymostomatidae; genus Ginglymostoma; species Ginglymostoma cirratum. Next base: position 420,812 of record JAHRHZ010000161.1, on the reverse strand, counting down.
GGGAGTTCCAGGATTTTGACCCAGAGAGACTGAAGGAATTGCCCATGTGATTGCAAGTCAGCATGGTGCGTGGCTTGGAGGGGAATGTGCAGAAGGTGGTGTTCTGATGAGTCTGCTGCCCTTGTCCTTGGGCATAGAGGTTGTGGGTTTGGAATCTGCTGTCGAAGGAACCTTGAGAGGCTGCAGTGCATCTTGTAGATCATACATAGTGCTGTGCCTGTGTCAAGTGACAGAGGGGGTGAATAATGAAGGTTGGCAATTAAATTCTAGTCAAGTGGGGAGTAATTCCATTGCACTCCTAATGAGCGCCTTATAGATGTTGGGTGGGCTTTGGGAAGTCAGGAGGTTAAAGCTGTTACAGTGCAGAAATTCATTTCACCTAGAATCCACCTTGCTAGGCAATGAGTTGCTCCTTGCTGCATTTAATAAAATATGTTGTTCTTTTTCCTATTCATGCTTCTGCAAAGCCTTAAACCTGTGTTCCCAAGACCTTGTTCCATGTCAATGGACACATCTTTGCTTTGTCTACTTTATGTACACCTGTCCTATTCTTCAAGAAATCTCCTCTCAATCTCCTTTTTACTCCATGGAGAACAGTCCCAAACACTCCAAACCACCTCATCAGCCCTGGAGCCACTGTGGTGAATATCCTCCAAGTCCTTCCTGAAGTGTGGTGACCACAACTAGGGTCGATGCTGTAATTGGCATCTACGTGAAACTTTATGTCCTGAAACACAATACCTTCCCTGCCTTTGGCCTGAGCACTTGTACATTTTGCTAAAGCCTCCCTCAACTGGACCTGTCGCCCATATTGTACTACCAAACGTATGTTGCCGGCATCACCTGTGCTGTATCATTGGAACCTGAGGGTTTGTAGTCACTACTCTTAGCCAGTGGAGCACAGGGTCCACCCTCTGTCTCCCTTGTCCTCCCGCTCGTGCACTTTGGAATGTGACTCCCTGCACTGAGTCTCTTGTGATGTGCTAAGCACCCTCCGTACCTTTATCCGTCTGTCTCTGGCAGGTATCCTGATGCCAGTCCAGAGGAACTCCAGCAAACCGACAACGTCTGTATCATTTGCCGTGAGGAGATGGTGACTGGAGCCAAACGCCTGCCGTGTAACCATATCTTCCACACCAGGTGAGTGAAGCTGAGAATAGCCAATCTGCAGTATTCCCTCCATGTACAAGTGGGACAAATCCAGGACTAGACAGGGTTTAAAATTAATGAACCATTCCGTCAAGCAGGCGGATAAACACCAAAACAAAACTTAATCTTTTAACTTCTGGTAAACTTTAGATTGCCTTTGGAACAGACGTTTCTCATCCAACCACCCACCCATCTGCCTGTGCAGATCAAGGTTAAAGATCCAGTGATGAAATTGAGTGGAGAGATCCGAATAGATCTCCAATTGGCAATTGTTCTTCTAATCAATTCTAAACTCTCCCATGCAAAGCAAAAGATAACATTCTCTGGATAAGACTTAACCCTGTAGAGCAGAGTTGGAGAAATTTCTTCACTGAGTGTTGTGGATCCTTTCAATGCCCCATCGTTGCTTCTTCAAAACGGATGGATTGATTGTCTGGTGCTATTGTACAACTGATGGATAGTTGGCAGAATGGAATTCGAGTAGAAGATCAGCTATGATCTCATTGAGTAGTGGCGTAGGCTGAATGGCCTCCTGTTCCTACTTCTCTTGCCCTTAGCTACTTTTTTCCCATCCGTCTAATGCTCTTTGTTCTGTGTGCCATCGACACCAGCAGTTCACCCCAAGGACCTTGCTTTTCTCTCTGCCAAGCAACGGATGTTAGCGCGAAATTCAATAGTGTAGAGACTTGTGGCCTTGACTTGATCCTCTCCTTCCTGCACATCTCCACTTGTTCACTGGAGTTCCAGCAGTTAGTGCTCTGAAGGGCCCGTGACTGGTTCGCTTTTTGTTCCTTGGCCCTTCGAAGCTGTCTGCGTTGCACCCCTGGCATTGCCATGTGCCTTGTCTCTCTACGGTGGAGTCCTTTTCTCCCTCAAGATTGCAGGTTCAGGCTTCACTCAAAGGTTTGCAACCCTCCAGCCCGACACTCCATGTCTTTCAGATGAAACTAAAACCAGTTTCAGTCTGAGCCTCTCATGCGGCTGTTAGGACGATCTCTCTTGTTTTTGTTTTATATTTTTAAAAAAAGCAACCCGGTTTTCCCTGGTGTCCAAAGCCCAATATTTCTTGAGCAAAACCAGCCATCAGGAGACTGATGAGTCATCATGTCTAAGAGCGGTAGATGTGATCTATATGAACTTCAGTAAGGCGTTCGACAAGGTTTCTAATGGTAGACTGGTTAACTACGTTGTATCACACAGAATACAGGGAGAACTAGCCATTAGGATACAGAACTGGCTCAAAGTAGAAGACAGTGTTGTGGTGGAGGGTTGCTTTTCAGACGGGAGACCTCTGACCAGCGGTGTGCCACAAAGATTGGTTCTGAGTCCACTGCGTTTCTTCTTTTATGTAAATTAATTTGGACATGAACATAGGAGGTATGGTTAGTAAGTTTGCAGATGACACCAAAGTTGATGTGTTGGACAGCGAAGAAGGTTACCTCCAAGTACAATGGTATCCTAATCAGATGTGCCAGTGGGCCAAGGAATGGCAGATGGAGTTCAATGTAGACAAATGCTAGGTGCTGCATTTTGGAAAGCCAAATCAGGGCAGGACTTGTACATTTAATGGTAAGGTTCAAGGAATGTTGCTAAACAGAGACCTTGGGGTGCAGGTTCATATCTCCTTGAAAGTGGAGTCACAGATAGGATGGTGAAGATGCCAATTTTGTGCTAACATCTATTGCTTGGCAGAGACAGAAGCAAGGTCCCTGGGGTGAACTGCTGGTGTTGATGGGACACAAAACAAAGAGCATTAGATGGATGGGAAAAAATGCAGCAAGACATTGGTTCAGCCACTTTTGGAGTATTGTGTTCAATTTTGGCCTCCCTCCTATAGGAAGGACATTGTGAAACTTGAAAGATTTGAGGATGTTGCCAGGGTTAGAGCTGTGGGGAGGGGCTGAATAGCCTGGGGTTATTTTCCCTGGAGTGTCAGAGGCTGAAGAGTTTATAAAATCATGAGGGGCATGGGTAGGGTACATAGGCAAGATCTTTTTCCCCAGAGGTGGGAGAGCTCAAGACTAGTGGGGATAGTAGGAACTGCAGATGCTGGAGAATCCGAGATAACAAGGTGTGGAGCTGGATGAACACAGCAGGCCAAGCAGCATCATAGGAGCAGGAAAGCTTGACGTTTCGGGCCTAGACCCTTCTTCAGAAAGGGTCTAGGCC
>JAHRHZ010000161.1:355281-417094 GCA_024137785.1 Ginglymostoma cirratum | reverse complement strand
GCTGCTTGGCCTGTGTTCATCAGCTCTACACCTTGTTATCCCAAAACTAGTGAGCACAGGTTTAAGGCAAGAGGGGAAAAGATATAAAAGGGTCCTAAGGGGCAACTCTTCGCAGAGGGTGTTGCGTGTATGGAATGAGCTGCCAGAGAACGTGATGGAGGCTGGTGCAATTATACCAATTAATGCAGTTGGGTACATAAACAGTAAGGGTTTGGAGGGATCTGGGGCCAATGGTGGCAAATGGGACTAGATTTATATAGGGTATCTGGTCGGCATGGATGAGTTGGACCGGAGGGTCTGTTTACTATGCAGTATATCTCTATGAATGCCAATGCACCCCCTACCCACCCCCACCCATCCTCCAATCCTGCACCACATAATTACAAACCAGCTCTGGTTGCTGCCCAGTTCTGCTGGGAATCTGTCGGGTCTGTGTGTTGCATGCTATCTGTTCTCCCACAGCATGGACATGTGCATTTTGCCGCCTGTTTTCCCTGTACACTGCCTCGCCTCTCCACGCTTGCTGGCAACTAATGGTCGTCTTTTCTTTACCCCCCACAGTTGTCTCCGTTCCTGGTTCCAGCGGCAGCAGACGTGCCCCACGTGTCGCATGGACGTGCTGCGGGTCACGCCCCCCATGCAGACGCCACCACAGCAGCCTCAGCCGCAGGTGCCGCAGACCCCCCTGGTCCCCCAGCAACCCAATCGTGAGTCGCAACCTAAATCTGTCCGCTCCCCTGCTACCCTGTTCCCCCACATCACCAATGCTTTTTCTACCTGCGACCAATAAGCTTTGCTGCACTGCACTGCAGGATGGGTGTACTAACCTTGGAGCATGGCTTCTCCAGAATAAAACTGGCACTAAAAGCATTAAGTTATTTTGCTGTTTTTAAAAAAAAAAAAATCCGTAGAAATAACGGACCAAATGGCTGACTTCTGCATGGTAGCAATTCTGAATTCTGTGAATATTCGAGCATGTGTTTCCCTGGGTATAGGAGCTTTAAAGGCACTATTGGATTTGAGATGAGAATGATAATGAGTCCATGGGGAAGCTATTTCCATCTGGTGTTTGGGGTCCAAACAGAGATCCCAGAGCAAAGGCGACAGCACGTTTTTTGTTTTGTAAAACATCCAAGCCATGCTGTTTGAGGGAACCTGTTGAGACCAAATGGTGAGTGATTGAAAGTGTCACATTGGAGATTGATTGATTTACTATCTCCTGCTTAAAGTAAGGGATGTTTTAAATGAACCAGGGCCTGGAGAATTGGTTTCATTGAGTGCGTTGTGGTCAGGCTGCCTTGGTGGAAGCAGATTCAACAGGGGATTTCAAAAGGGGAAATCTGCAGGACTGTGGTGTGGATTGGTAGTGGGGGTGGATCAGTGAAATGTTACTCCTTGTACTTCTCTTTATTATTTCTTCAACGTGCTCCTGACTGGCCAGGCCAGCATTTGTTGCCCAGCGCAGTATGCCTTTAAGCTGTGCTTTACTCAGCCATTTCAGAGTGCAGTTAAGAGCCAACTGCACTGCTGTGGGTCTAGAGTCACATGAGGATAGGTGGCAGATTTCCTTCCCTAAAGGACTTCTGTAAACCAAGTGGAATTTTACAAAAGTTGACAGAAGCAATGTGGTTGCCATTAAGCTCTTTTATTTAATTCCAGGTTTCCATTTAATTTAAATTACATTATTTGCCATATGGCAGAATTCAAATGCATGCCCCCTAATCATTTTCTTTCACACTTGGGATGAATCCCTAAATTAAAATCTCATGGCTGTATACATTTTCTCAAGTTTGATAGAACTTGACTATCCGAAGTAGCTTCAACGAGGTAACTGTAAAGACATCCCAGGGAAAGTGGGGTGCTTCGGAGTAATTGGAGAAGGCGGGTGAGACTTGGTCTTGAAGGATGCCCTGGAAGGAATCACAGCAGGAGGGGAAGGGCTGAGGTGTTTGAAATTGGAAGGGCTGGGAACTTTTGCTGCCATCATCATTAACTCGGAGTATGAAATACACAGCACAGGTTGCACTATATAGCAGCGGTTCCCAAAAGCTTGTGTTTATATTGCCCCTGTTACAACCACGGTACATCCCAAAGTGCAGTACATGAATAACATAAAGTGCAGTCCATGTTTCAATAAATCTGGTCACTTGTAGGAAACACAGAAAATTCCGTATAGTAAGCAGTGAGATAAGCGACCTAATGACATAACATCAGTCCCTGCTTGCTGAAACAATAAGAGTGATTGCAGCATCGGCTGATCAGGACAGTGGGGATAATCCCCCACAAACTAGCACCCACCTGCACAACATTTTAGAAAACATTTGGACAAGTATATAAATAGCAAAGGTTAAGAAGGATATGGCTAATCGCAGGCAAATAGGACTGTATTTGATTCTGGACCCTGCTTTGCAGGGATGTTGTGAAACTTGAAAGAGTGTGGAAAGGATTTACAAGGATGTTGCTGGAGTTGGAGCTGTAAGGAAAGGCTGAATAGGCTGGGGCTATTTTGCCTGGAGCAGCAGGGTCTGGGGTAATGTTTATCCAACCACAAGGGGCATGGATAGGGTGGCCAAGGTCTTTGCCCCAGGGTAGGGGAGTCCAAAACTAGAAGGCAAGGTTTAAGGTGAGAGGGGAAAGCTTTAAAAGGGACGTAAGGGGCAACTTGTTCATGCAGTGGGTGGTGCGTGTATGGAATGAGCTGCTAGAGGAAGTGGTGGAGGCTGGCACAATGACAACATTTAAAAGGCATCTGGATGGGTACATGAATAGGAAGGGTTTAGAGTGATATGGGCCAAATGCTGGCAAATGGAACTAGATTAACTTAGGGTATCTGGTCAGCATGGATGAGTTGGACTGAAGGGTTTGATTCCTTGCTGTGTGATTCTGACTGTATGATCAAAAGAGGTTTAGTAGGGTCGGATAAGGCTAATGTTAGCTCAGACACTAGGGAAAGCTTCCCCTGCTACCATTTCAGAGGGTCATTTCAGCTCCACTGATCTCCATCTAAAAGACAGTTCCTCCCGTGTAGCAGCATTCCCAAGGTGCAAGTATAAACCTGAGGCTAATGTTCTGCTAGGGCCTTTTGCAGAAGTGGTCAGCTGGCGAGGGGAGAAATTGCATGTATTGGGAAACAACAGTTGCAGGGGAATGTGGGAGAGGCAGAACTGTACTTTGAGTTCCCCCTGCAGGCTTTGTGTTCTTGAGTTATGCAGGTGTCCACTGTGGTGTGCATAGTCCTCACTGCTGCTATTCCTTTTCCAGTGCCTCCAGGGATGCCACCCTTTCTGCCAGGAATGTTCCCTTTCTGGCCACCCATGGGTCAGCACCTCTTCCCACAGGCTCCTGGTGCGGCTCCAAATGCGCCACAGCCAAACATGTCAGCTGCTACCGGTGCAGAGGGCCAGGCTAACGGTAAGTAGTAACATATGGGTTGGTGGGAAAGGAGAGAAATGTGAAGAAAGAACATTGCCTGCATGTTTTCCTTTTAAACCAAAAGTATCAGCCTACCCACAGTATTGTAGCGACTGTTTTGCAGCCAGTTTGTACACTCCCACCAGTGAGGTAATAATTGGGTAACCTGTGTTTGACAGTGAGTATTGGGGAAGTGACTGGAGCAGGTTCTGAAGGGGCTTGAACAGGATAGGCATTGGCAGTCAGGGAATCTAAAGCACAGAGGCACAGTCTCAGGATAACGGGCTGATCACTTAGTACTGAGATGAGGAATTATTTCACTGAGAGGGTGATGAGTCTTTGGAGTTCTTTACCCCAGAGAGTTGTGAAGTCACTATTGATTACACACACTGGTAAGTGAGACTTTTTTTTGGTGTTGGTGATCGGGAAAAGTGGGGTTGAAGCCCAAAATCACCGTGACCGTATTGAAAGATCAACTAAAATGTTTACTTCTTTCGTTGCAAGTGTTCTCCTCTTGCCTCCATGTAGTAGCTGTGGGATCCATAGCCACTGAGACCTCTGTTTAGTCTGCCATCCGAAAGGTGGCAACAGCCTCCACCTTTTGGATCCCTTTGCGTTTTGTGCTGAGGTGTTGGAGTGGACTCTGTGACTCCTGAACACAGCTTGCTGCCCCCCACCCAAAGCCTCTTACTACCTGCTTGCTGGCCGGTATGTTGTGTGTGGTGGTGGTCTGGGTAGAGTGTTTAATCTACATCCCAGTGCAGGCAGGGTGCCAGCTGCCTGTGACCTCACAGAGGGGCACAGCATCCAGTGTGACATTGCTCGCAAGCCAGCTCAGTGTCAAGAAAGATTGCGGAAGAGAAAGGAGCCTGGGAGGGGGCTACATGTTCCCCAATCACCTCTGACCGGCTGATGGAATCCAGGAAGAGTGCCCAGCGCCAGAGCAGGCGAAGGGAGAGGGTGGTCACCAAGCTGAGGAGCTACTCAGAATTGCAATGCAGTGGTGAGAGTTAGTGTGATCCTGATGCTGAAATAGGCCACCTCCTAGGTGCCTCTTCCTTCTGTGCTGGGCCTCCAGCAGGGCAGCTCTTCCCTCCGTGCCAGCAATGGGAATGTTAGCCCAGTGTTTTGGCTCTGGAGGTTGAAGACCTGAACATTCTGACTCTCTCTTCGAGTGCAGCCCGCTGAATCCAAGGCCGACATCCAGTGTACATGCGCTGGAGTAAAATTCCCAATCCAGGCCCAGTCACTGGAATGAGTATTGGGATGTGGGGATGTAATTCCCTCACAGCCCTGTTTGGGGGGTGTCATATTTGCCAGTGGGACCCTGTAACTCTCATCAACTGTCCCAACGGCCCCACCGAACAACCTAGCTCTAACAGTTGATTAGCGGACAGCATTGGGATTAGGGGACGGGAGGAAATAAACAGTGATTTTTGAGAGTATTTAAAAGTATGCATTTGCCATAAGAATGTTCTCTGATGAGGAAATGAGTAGGATAAACCTTTCTGAAGTGTTGTCCTGACGGAGCTCGGTTGGGAAGCAGCAGTAGCCCTACTTCATAATCTCTTTATTTGGGCTTGCTCCACATTAGTTAACCAGGAAAGAAATGGAATATTATGATCCTTGAGATTGTGTAGCATTAACACCTCTGTCACCCTGCTTACTCTAGTTTGCAGCTAGCCCTGTCTAATCAGGAGTTCAGGCTTTGTCCATCCCAAAGTGCTTGGCTGCCACTCAGTTACTTTTCTTTGAGTATAGGGGCAGGTACCAAAGCAAACCTGCCTGACCTTTTAACTGCCCTGAACCCCATTGCTGTTTGTTAGTCTCTTCTGAAATGCCTTTTATTCCCCAGCAACCCCAATAAACCTTTTGCATTAAAGTACTTGTTTTGTTTCCCTCCCCATTTCTGCGTCACCGTCTGTAAACTCTAGCTGCCAATGGTGAAGAATCCCGGAGCACTGAGGCCATGTCGGGGACTGGTTTGGAGCCACCCCCTGCTGGACCGATCCCAGGATTTCCGTTCTCCTTCCCTGCCTTCCCGTCGGCTCCTTGGGTGGGAATGCCACCCCCACCATTTGGTAAGAGTAAGGCATGTACTATGGTGGCTTGATGTGATGTGTGCTTGTGGGCAACTCCAGTCTCCCATTGTTACAGCTGCTTTGGGTTTAGCACACTGCCAATGTCCCAACCTGCAGGTACGCTGGGCTGCAGACTGCCCTGTTGCTCTACTGTTGTTACTAAAGGATAAATTTGCTGTGGCACATAGAACATAGAACATTACAGCGCAGTACAGGCCCTTCAGCCCTCGATGTTGTGCCGACCTGTGAAGCCAATCCGAAGCCCATCTAACCTACACCATTTAAATGCCCTTAAAGTTGGTGAGTCTACTACTGTTGCAGGCAGGGCATTCCACACCCTTACTACTGAGTAAAGAACCTACCTCTGACATTTATCCTATATCTATCACCCCTCAATTTAAAGCTATGTCCCCTCGTGCTAGACTGCCAGTTTGGTCAGATCAGATTAAGCCCATGTACAGTCTGATTCATGCTGGAGAGGAGCCTTGAAAAGTTGACATTGTGTTCAATAAATGCAGACCATAAATTCTATCCTCCGTTTTGTTGCACCCCTTCTCTTCTCCCTGATGTCTTGTTTGCATGGGTCTGTTCTCAGCAAAGGAGCCCTGCTACTATCAACTACCATTAACACCTATTCTGCATCTATATCACTTTTCTACTACCATTAGCACTCTCTTTTTTCCCTTTTGCTCTGGGTACCCTCGCCATCTCAGTTCCATTTACTCCTCGTTTTCACTTTACCAATAACAAGAAAACCATCACTTTCCAGTTCCAGAGATAGTAGGAACTGCTGATGCTGGAGAATCTGAGATAACCAGGTGTAGAGCTGGATGAACACAGCAGGCCAAGTAGCATCAGAGGAGCAGGAAGGCTGACGTTTTGGGCCTAGACCCTTCAGAAACTTTCCAGTTCCTTTCATTTCCGATGGGGTCAAACCAGACTTGAAACACTAACTCTGGTTTTCTCAGCACCAATACTGCAGCATCTGCATTACATTGCTTTTATTTGTTGTGCATGTACTCAGCTTTGAGTTGACACCCAAGGTGTAATATTGTCTGTGGAAGAAGAACTCCTGCTTTTATTTACTTATTTTTGCCCATCTTCAGGAATGCCTCCGATGCCAATGCCACCTTCTGGCTTTGCCGGATTGACAGACGAGGAGCTCCGAGCAATGGAAGGTCAGGAGCGTCAGAATCTGGAAGCGAGGCTGCAGTGTCTTCAGAATATTCACACGCTACTGGATGCGGCCATGGTCCAAATCCACCAGTACCTCTCAGTCGTTGCTACTCTCAGGTAGGCTCGGTTGCCGCATCGGAGGGACTAGTATTGAATAAGGCTCAGTCAGTCTCAGCCTGTTCATACAACATGCATGCAGTGTCTTGCGGCCCCTGCAGAGTTATTGAACTCTGGTGATCAAATTCAAGCCAGATTCTTCCGAACATGCAGCATGGTAAAATTGCAGCACTGAGGGAAGCATTTTTTTAAAATATATTCACAGGATGTGGGCATCGATGGCTAAGCCAGCATTCATTACCCAACCCTAATTGCCTAGAAGGCAGTTTAGAATCATCCCCACTGCTATGAATCTGGAGTAACATGTAGGCCAGACCAAATGAACGTGGCAGATTTCCTTGCCTAAAGGACATAAGTGAATCATTTGGGTTTTTCCTGACAAATCAGCATGGTGGTATGGTCATTGTTAGACTTTTAGTTGCAGGCTTTTTTTTTTTAGTTGATTTTCAGATTTGACCATCTGCTGTGGCAGGCTTCGTACCTGGGTCTCCAGATTAACAGTCTAGCGTTTAGTACCAGGAGGCTGTCGCCTTGTCTTTGGCTCATCGTTCCTTTGCCAGCTCCTTCCCCTGTGGGACCATTGCCCTCATCCTTGTCATAAATATCTCCAGATTCGGGATAACTAATGGCATTACTCCATTTCTAATTGTCGAGGATCATCCTTGGCTGGTTTCTAAAAGTGACCGTGATTAGAATCTGGATCCATTATAGTGGGGGATCCTGGTGAAGAGAGTAAAGCATCAATTTTCAAGTGCCACTGCTTTCCTTTCTCTAGTCCGCCCAGACCAACGGCAACTACCAGCTCGGCACCAAGCACAGAGTCTACAGATCCAGCATCTGGATCGCAGGTGGATTCAACTGGAGACTCACCACCTCCTGCTTTCAACAGCACCTCTGCACAACCTCCCCTGCAACCTGAAGACATAGGTACCACTTTCTACTGGATTTGTTAATTGGCAGGGAGCAGAGTGGAGGGGCCAGTCAGTTTGGTCTTCGAGGAGCTGACCAACTCTCTTTTTATGGTAGGGTTTGGAGAGAGAGGTTTAGTGTGTTCAATGGGGGACTGTACCTGAGCTCTCAGACCTGGCCTGTCTCCTGTTCGTCTTTCCAAACGGGTAGCTAAGGAGAAGGTTTAACAGGTTTGAAAATAGGAAGAAAAAAGCCAATTGGATTTCACACCACATAGTTGAGAGGAATTGTGAGATTACTGACATTTTGGAATGCTAGTGTCCAGGACCGAGTTATAAGGGCGTTCTGCAAAACCCCTGCTGTTGGTGAATGTAAAGGTTTCTTGTAGAAATATAGTACAAATTTTTGTTCAGTTTTGAAGCTTTTGTTAGTTTGCTTTGGCTGGTGAACAAGCAGGACTTGTTCAAGTCCTGCTACTATCACTCTGCTGTCCACACACAGACAGCACACTTCAAACAATAAATGATGCACAGGAACGTAACATCACACTACATCGCCTAGTGCATTGGAGGGAAGTTTACCAATGAGAATTCTTCCAAGGAACAGGTGAAGTTATCCTGAGTTGTGGAAGGACAAGGAATTTTCTAACGTGGTAGTAGACCATTCGGCTCATCTGCTCCTTGCTTGTGTTCTACTCTACACCAGTTCCCTTCCACCCCACCTTGTCATCTTACCATAAAACAGTCACATGAGGGTGCAGAGATTCAACAACCGAAGTTCATTGCATAAAAAGACAAAAGCCAAAAGCAAGCAAACTAAGTAATCTCTAATTTGAGAAAGTAATTGGAAGAAAAACCTAAACATTCAGCAGAATGAAGGTTCAATCTATCCCCAATGCCATCAGTACTGCAATTTAAAATCCAAAGAAATAATAACTCCATATTAAGTTTGCCTAATTTCTCCCCAGTTTCTGACCTGTGAACGGAGAACTCATCTTTCATGAATAGTCAAAATTGAGAGCTTTGGAATTTCTTAGCTTCTAATAACCAAACATTCCTGGTCTGGAAGTTCCACAGACTAAACTTTTTTATTTTGAGGTAATTCTGCTTGTCCTGGACTGTGGTGTACTTGTCTCTAGGACAGATACAATACTTGCTTCTGATCCAAGTCAGGCTGCCTCCAACGGCTGCCTAAAGATTTCAGTCTCTGGGTTCTGTAAGTGAAGTTAGTCCTTGATTATTAGCTGAAGCGAGCTAAAAGCCTTCAATGTTTGCCACTTGTCATAAGCTACTACATTACAAAGAATTTTCCATTTACGTTTCAGGGATTTGCATGCATTTATTCCCTGATACGTATGGGATCAGGTCACTGTTCCAGAAGGAACTTCTGACTTGGCTTGTTCAAAAAAGAAACCTTCACTAAAGTAACCAAATCCAAACTCTCGGAATGATAATCTATTAAAGTTCTCATATTTCCACCCTTGTTCATTTGCCTCATCCACTTGTGATAGCACGTCACTCGTTCAACCACTCTGTGGGTAAAAGAGGTTTTCATTCAAACCATAGGACAAAGGACACGGTGACAAACTGAGAAGAGATGAGGTCAGGAGCCAATGTCTAAAAGCAGCTCACTGTCCAGAGCGTGAACGTTAAATGGAGCAGGAGCCGGGCTGGAGAATGGAGTCATTCAGGGTATAGTCGGAGTGGGTGGGGTTGCTAGTAGGAGGCTGGAGAGGAATGTTCATGAGAAAGGAAGGGCCCCCTCCCTAGTTCTGTTCGTTTTTTTTTTTTTTTTTTTCCTGTCCTGCATTAGCTTTTTAGGGGTTTTATTGTTTTTCCTTAATTTTAAAAAATAGCAACGTTGGTCTTTTGTTGAATGTTTGCAGGGCAGAGTGACCTGGAAGGGGCAGTGGGATACTCCGTACCTGACTTGGCTGAAGTCCCGGGCGACGAGAAGGACACTCTCAGTGAACCAGATGCAGCCGAACTGCGCCGGCGGCGACTACGGAAACTTGACCTGCCCAGCACCCATCACTGACCACTCGGATTGGACTACACAGCTCGACGCCGGGTCAGAGACAGACTGGGGTTAGGATGGGAGAGACCCAGAGGGAATGTAGGGAGGGCTTGGGCTGGGGCAAGAGAGGGTACTAATGTGTCCTCCCTTTCTCTCTCCAGGGTGTCTTTCATCACCCCTCCATTCCCCACCCACCCGGACCCACCACCAAGTGCCGTTGATCCTGTGCTAACACAGGAAGTCTGAGCTTTGCAAGTTGCTGCCAAAGACCCTGCGGCGAATCTGGGAATATTGAGAAACTCCAGTAAAAAGCAACAGATACACCAGCTGTGATCTCTCACTCGCTCTCGTTCTGTCCACCATGCACACAGCCTGATGCTTGTACTGAAATTCAGCAAGGTTCTCTTCTCCTCTTCTCCCCACCCCCCCAACAAAATCCTTTGCCTATCCCTGCTTCAAAAGGGTAGTTGGGTTTGGACAAGTCTCTTGCTGCCATCTGGTAAAGGGTCTTCGAGTTAGTCCAGCCATGTCCCTCTCCCTGTTTCTCTCCTCCCTCTCCCTGCATTCAAAAACAAAAGTACAATATCTGATAGTCTATCTCTGGTGTTGTCATATGAGAGGACCATGCCTCGGTAGCCCTGCATCCACTGTTGTCTACAGATTGGATTCAATCTGCGAACTTGCCCTCATCAATGCACTTTGGCGACCTCTTCTCCTCTTTCTCCCTGCCTCCACCAGAAACACTGCTGCCAACTGACTAGAGCCTGAATAATCGTCTATCACTTGGATGTTCTGAAACCAAAGCTTCAATGTTCCCTCTCCTCTACTGCATGAACATCCTGGGGGCAAGAGGCAGCAAGACCCATCTCAGCTAAGAGTATTGAAATCACTTTGAATGGACTGAGCCTCATTGTACCAGACCATGCAGCTCTTTTGTCCCTCTCTTTTTGAATGTTTTAAACTTCTGTATTCGCTGTTTGTTTAATAACGTGGCTCTCTTGTTGGAATGAGGATTTACTTAAATGGTATATGTGTAGCAGAAGTATCAGTGGACACAAGCAAGTAGACGTTTGCCCTCTTCTTGAGAGGGAGGTAATATCTCTCCTGTATCAAAATAACTCTCCTGTGAATCTTTGGTGGGGGGTGGGTTTGGGGGATGGAGAAAGAGTGAGGAGCCTTGGATAGGAGTCTGGGCGACTGTGTTCCAGGAGGGACACTTCACATTAACCTTTACCCTCTGCAATAGGATTAAACTGATAGCTGGCTTGAAAGTCAATAGATACAGCTTGTGACTTTGGGGACTTGAAGATTGGTGGTTGATGAGTTTTATTTTGCTTAAAGCACTTTTCTGTTTTTCTTTTCAAATCCATTGTAGGGAGTTCCCTTTTTCTTATTACATGTCAGATATATTGGAGTTGCGTTTGTGTGCACATAACATTCACCAGTTAAGGAAAGGGGGTTGTCAGTTTCCCATTCTCCTGTCTGGGGTGATCAGCACTGGAGTGGCCAGGGGCCTGCAGCCCCCCAACCTGGGTTTGCCTGCTGGCAATTTTTCTCATATGTTCTTGGTCCTAGCTGTGATTTCAGAGGCTCGGAAAGTGCCATGCATGTGAATCTGCTTGCTCAACATAAACAGACCCAAGGGAAGTGGAACAGCCTCCCTTCCCACCCATCTCTCTCCAACCGTTGTCAACATACTCGAGGACAGTAGAAACTGCACTAGGTGGGATGCCTCCATCACCTCTTTGCATGTACATCTTTTTTTCAATGTTCTCTGTCAATTAAAAGGTTTAATTTTTGGATTGCGGCAAAAAGTTTAATTGTTGCATGCTCTAAATTTACACGTTGTTGCCAGCAACAACAGTGCAAGAGATCCAGCCTTCCCAGTTGGTGTGACAGCGAGCCATATAAGCCAGGACTTCGGGAAATCCCTTTTCACTGTCTGCACTGAGTTGGCTGATTGTTAATGATTAAGATTGACCTCCCCATGTCCTGAGGCTGTTTTGTGGTGGTTAATTAGGGGTGTGCTGGAGACGTGGACTGCATTGTGGAATCCAAGAGGATTGACGGCCGAGGCCGCTGTACAGCCCACTCTCCCTGAGGACGAAGATCAGCACAGCCATTGCGCTATTCCAGCCAGCCCACTTTGTGACAACATTGCCTCCTCTTCCTGGCTCACGCCATTATAACACCCCACCCACATTCACAGCCTTGTACTGGCCCTGGGATTCATTGGAAGCCTCCATGTATTAAACTGCATGCAGGAAGAATCGGCACTCCCATTTCTGATGAGATGCTGAGCGTGGGGGGAGTGGTGGTTTTGATTGCGGCCCTCCCTGTGGACAGAGTACTCCAACAGTACCTGATCAGCCTGTATATCAGTGTGTGACGTGTTCTTGGGGGTTGCTGAATGATGTATAGCGTCCAGTCTCCATGAGAGCTGCTATTAATTGGAGGGATGGGAAGGGTAAGCACTTGATGGTTTTGGTGAGGGTGAGATTGGTCACAAGTAAATTTGTTTGTCTGGATTGAGCTTGCTGTCACTTTTGCTCTGAATGACAGTGTTAAGAAATTGCAAGGAATCTTCTTCCATAGTTGCGGTGGTAAACAGAAGGGCAGCGAGGCCTGTCATTCTCTGTCTCTTTCCCACACCCTGTGGATGACGCTCTGTTCATTGTGATGTGCTAGTAGTAAATAAGGCAGGGGGGTAGGTCTGAGTTAGTGGCAATATTCATTAATCTGTAACACTCTTGGGAGGGTGGGGTACAGGGTTCTGATGGAGGTAATGGGTCCCACTACTGTGTGGGAAGCTGCCTTATCTTCTGCAATTCCCTGCCCTTGTTGCTGTGGTACCAAGTGGAATGCTGTGCCCTTGATAGAGGCACCTACGTGAGTTGTAACTCATTGATTCTGCTTAATGTTGGTGTCAAATAGGCCAAACACTTTGACGGAGGAATACTGCTCTCGAGAGAATGAGGGCTGCTCCCTAAGGAATAAGCCTTTTTTTGAACATTTCAGGCTTTATTTGTAAAATGCCCAAAATTGAGGCTGAAACAGTTTTGATTCAAAATGAGAGTCCACGTGTGTGTGTCAAGCATCTTGGTCAGATGTATGGTTTGAGAGTTGTTGGACCTGAGATGTGTGACCTGCAGAAACCGTTTTCAGGTTAGGGTCTCTGCATAATCCAAGGAATCTTTTAAGTCTAAAAGCTCTATACAGGTGAGGGTTTTGAGGTTGATTATTTAATTTGTACATATTGTATAAAATTTTAATAGCTGGAATTGTACATACTGCACAATAAATTCTGCTGGTTCTGTCTTGGGTGTTGTCATTCCAAAAATACAACTGCTATCATTTTTATTTTCACATCTATTTCTACTAGTTTATCATCTATAGTATCGTAACCCTTTCCTTCCAATACTGGTACACCGTTCCAGTGCCAACATATCAGGGTTCCTTTGTGAGTACTTTCCATACCTTTTTACTTATACTCATACTCATTAAATAAACGTCCAGCGGCTAAATCTGAATCCACGTCCTACAAGTTTTTCTCCATGTTGCAAGCCACCCTGCTGTGGAACTATTTTGCGTTCCTTGTTATGGGTGCACCTATACTACACAGACTAGTAGTTCAAGAAGGCTGCTTACCCCTACTTCAAGGCCAATGCCTGGAAGAAGTATTTTCAACCAGCCTGTCCGGACACGTCGCAGAAGAGAATGGCCTTGAATCAGGTCTTTCTTGCTCAGAGGTTGAGATGCTATCACTAGAACAGGCCCATTAATTGAAAATAACTACTTTGAATTAATTAGTTCCAATATATGTTATGACCCACTTCTGAGGTAGGTGAGCCTTGAATTCAGACTCTCTTCCCAGAGCTAGGCATACTACCCCTCTACCTCTACAAGCCCCTGTATAAGTATTTTTTTTTAAGATAAAGACCTTGTTAATATAGAGATTGATGAGAACACCTTGATTTTAAGCAGAATCCTTCACTCTTTCAGGATGTCTTGGATCAGGTTACATTCAATTAAGTACAGCCGCTGTGATGAAGGCAGATATGATAATTAGTTTGCACAAGACAAAGATCTGTAAATAGAAATGAGATAATCTCTTTTGGTAAGATTAGTGGCAATGTCACAAACTTCTATTAAGACTATCATTGTCAAAATGTCCTTGAGCAGTAGACAAGATTTTTAATTTAAAATTAGATTGTTACCTCAGAATGCAGCAGTGCCTCTGAGCTGTGTTGGAGAGACAATCTAGCCTGCTCTGAAGTGGAACTCAATAGGTCCAGTATAAAGCACTTGATTGGCACCACCAACCTGAACCTTCATTTTCCATCTCTTTCTTTCTCTCTTCCTGCCCCCGACCCCCCAATTCTTTCTTTCTTCAATTGGTAGTAGCACCAGCATGTACCATCCACAAGATTCACTACAAAAACTCACCAAGGCTCCTTTTCCAGTACCTTCCAAATCTGGCTGTCTACTACCTGGAATGACATTATGTGCAGGTGTTGGTGGTGGACTGAGGTGGGCAGAGTCAGATGTCATGACACCAGGTTATGGTGCAACAGGTTTATTTGAAATCTTAAGCTTTTTGGAGTGTAGCCCTTTCATCAGGAGAAGTGAGAGAAAAGTGTAAGCGCACACAGTTTATAGGCAGACAGACCAAAAGATCATACATATGGTGCGAGTGGAGTGTTGAATAATAAGTCTCTGCAGGTGATCCTAAGTGTCAACAGCTGAATAACAAGTGAAGGGTGACCTATAATCTGACTAAATGAGGGAGAGATAATCACAAAAAATTAAAAATATGGTGGGTGCTGAGATAAACCAAATGACTGGAAAAACATGAAAGGTATAAGAGTCACAAGCCAAGGGTCTAGCCACAGTAATAAGCAATCAAAAACTGTACAATCTAATTAAGATAGAGAGAACATAACAATTTATCAAGGTGATATTGTCCTGTTTTGACACTAAGGAAGATTTTACAGATACAGTATGGTGGGGTCACATGTTGCATTGGCATGAACCCGAGATCGCGGTTGAGGCTGTCTTCATGGGTACGGAACGTGGCTAACAGTTTCTGCTCAGCAATTCTGCATTGTTGTGTATCTCAAAAGGCCATCTTAGAGAATGTTTACCCGAAGATCACAGGTTGAATGTCCTTGACCGTTGAAGTGTTCCACGACTGGGAGGCAACATTCCTGTCTGGCGATTGTTTTGCGGTGTCCATTCGTGCGTTGTTGTAGCATCTGAACAGTCTCTCCAAAATACCACGCTTCAGGACATCCTTGCCTGCAACATATGAGATGGACAAAATCTTGCAGCTATCACATTAACGTGTCTGCAAATAACAAGTGTGACTGTTAACATTGCAAAGTGAATGAGAACTTTAAGTCTAGTAATGAGCGAATGCTGAGAATCATTCATTTCCCATTGTTGTGACTTAACCATTGCAAATTAAACTTTTTCTTTGTGTGTAACCGTGGGAGTTTAAAGAATGCACTTTCAGAGGTGTTTAGGAAACAAATCAGTTGATCCCAAGCCACTAGGCATTTGTACCAGTCATCACCAATATTAGTAGATCTGGTAAATATTTTGCAAGCGCGATTTTTCTCTGTGGGTTACCAAAATATAGCAACAGTAAGAGCATGTAGGAACTGCCAATTCTGGAGTCTGAGAATAACAAGGTGTGGATCTGGATGAACACAGCAGGCCAGGCTGCATCAGAGGACCAGGAAAGCTGACATTCCGGGTCTGAAACGTCAGTTTTCCTGATGCTGCCTGGCCTGCCGTGTTCATCCAGATCCACACCTTGTTATTATAGCAACAGTAATGTTGACGAGATGACTCGTGCAGATGTTTAGGTGACTTAGAATCAACTGATTTGTTTCCTAAAGACCTCTGAGGGTGCATTATTTAAACTCCCACACAAAGAAAAAAAGTTTAATTTGCAATGATAAGTCACAATAATGGAAAATGAACAAATTAAATTGGAACGATCCTCAGCCAAGAGGCAGAATGCTTCCCTTTCGCTCTCCTCCCCTCCCCCCCCCCCCCCACCCCCCAGAGCAGTTTTCGGTTCCGGTGCCTCAGACGATGGTGACAGGAGTAATGGAGGCGGTGGATAATCCGTGGCTGGAACCCGAGCGGAATCCGCCGGCATCCGCTCCAACGAGGGGTGAGTGACCGCAGTCCTGTCACCGATAGCGAGGGACCGAGCGGGCCGTTTGAATGGCACCGATATTGACCGCGGAGAAGTGAAAGGGGGAGGGGGAGAAGTGACGGTGGGGGAGGGGGGAGAAGGATGGCGGATGCGGGAGATTTGTCACCGACGCCGAGGAAGGGGCGGGGGATGTGTGGGTCGCGGGGTGGTGGTGGTCGAAAATGGACGCCTGCTGGGTCGGCAGAATACAGTTGGAGGTGGGATGAGGGAGAGAAAGAGACGGAGACACTTCCTGTATCAGCTCCCTCGCCCCCGAAGTCGAGCTGGAAAAGTCGCTCGTAATGGCGGCGAGGAACACCCGGTGGGGGCGACCAGCGCATGCGTAGAGCTGGAGTCTGGTGGGTGGCGGGGATTTGGACGGGAAACAGACCCGGATGGGAGCCCGGAAGTTCCGCCGAATATACAAAGAGAGGGGAATAGCTGTAACTACAGTTCCCTTCTCCACGTTGAGGGGAGTGGATGTAACGACCTGCCCCAATAGAAGGGAATGGATGTAATGATCATGTCCACATAGAAAAGATGTAAATAATGCCTCATAAAACGGAATAGTGTATCCATCACCTCCCTCAGGCAGAGGGGTGTATATGTAACTATACCCCTTCTGCACCCCCCCCCCTTTCCCAATAGAGGTTGCTACATATAACTACCATACTGCCCTCCCTCCCCCCGCCCCGGAGGGAAATAGATATAACTGTCTCTCCATTAGAGGGGACTAGATGTACCTATCTCCTGAGTGAACAGAAATAGATGTAGCTCTCTCCTTTCCCCTCTAATAGTGAGTAATTCCACCTCCACAGAGGGGAAGAGATGTAACTTGCCCCTACCTGCATAAAGGGGAATAGATGTTAACTGGCCCCCAGTCCCATAGAGGGGAATGTCTGGAACTACGTGCACCACAAAACGGAATATCTGTAACTACCCACCCCCTATTAGCAGGGAGTAGATGTGCCCACTGCCCCATACATGTAACTATTCCCCTCACAGGCCCACAGAAGTGAATAAATGTAACTGCCCCCCCCCCCCATCACCCATCTGCAGTGTAGAATCACAGAATTGTTCTGGTGTTGGAAGAGGCCATTCAGCCCACTATGTCTGCACCAGCTCTGAATGAGCATCATGGTTTAGTGCTTAAAAAAAGACTGTTGGAGAAATGCAGCAGGTCTGGCAGCTTCTGTGGAGAGAGAAACAGTGTGGGCGTATCAAGGCCAGTATCGCTCCTCTGCAGAATGAATTGGGTGCTATTCTCCTGCCTTTCCCCTTTTGACTGTAAACATTGAGACAATGGGTAGAAACAATGTCAGATTGAATGCTTTGATTGTACCTACTTCCTCCATACCACTGCAAGTTATTCTCCCACTACACTTGCTATTTTAGTGCAAAACCCAAGCTGCCCCCTCGTTCAGTATATCCATCGGTTCTCAGGAGTCCTTGCTTCACAGTAATCCTGTTCCAAGCATTGCTCAAAACTCAAAGTAAAACTGAAACCAGAGCCTCCCTGTAAGTAATGGGGCTTCTTTTGAGCTTAAAAAGCAAGTTTCAGAAGAACAACCTTGAAAGGCTCATTATTTGCCTTGATGGGACACAAAACAAACTGATCTGCACAAACTTATTCACTCTAAAGCTAGGCCTCAAAAACTGTTTTAAAAGAAATCACCACAGCTACAGAAATACTTAGAAGTAAATAATTAACTTCAGACACTGAAAACCCACAGGCTACTAACTCAAAAACTAAGCTCAAACTTATGAAAATTTTTTTAAAATGAATCTGTACATAAATCACTCACTTCATATTCACATTTCTCACTGAGGAGCAGAAGAAGCTGATGATCTGACGCAGCTTTGAGGGGGTGCTGTCCTGTTGAGGAGGTCGGCAAGGAGTCAATATTGAGGAAATAGAAGCTGTCAGGGGGCCTTCTCCATCTGAAGGGTCATCTTTTGGGCTAGACAGAATCTCCATCTGCATATCTGAGGTGGATGTGAAAAACCCCACTGCCACTATTTTGCAGAAGTGTAGAGTTGTTCTCCATGATGTACTGAGGCCAATTTGATCCCACAAACAGCAGCACGATAAAATGATGATCTGGTCATTACTACCTTGCTGCTTGTCAGGCCTATCTGTATGCAAATTGAATGTTGGTTTCTTACATTTCAAAGCCCAACTACACTTTAAAGTACTTCACTGATTGTAAAAAGCTTCTGGTGTCTGGTCATCATGAAAACTGCTGTGAAGCTGTCAGTCTTTCCCCACAGTGCTGGCGACATTCTGTGAGTTAATAGTCTGTCACCAAAGGTCTTGTTTTGAGGTGATAAATTCAGATTTTTGTGTTGAGAGGATATTGACCTCCCATACAATCGTTGCCTTTAAAGTTTCCACCACTTTCTGTCAATACTTGCTAACAACAGAACTGAGGCTCCCTGACGCTGGAATAAGTCTGAATAATCCCACAAAACCTTGATTTCTTGTTTTGAGTCTTGAGCTACCTTCTCCAGGATTTTTATAACTTGGACTTGGTCCTACTTTCAATTTCACTCAACCAGCATTTCTGTAGCTCGCTATTTATTATGACATCATCCGTAATCAAGTATGACAGCTGTAATACAATGTCTGCGTGGGCTGTTGTGCTATTTTTAGTTTACACTTCATGTTTAATTTGATTCAACATAATTCAAATCTCTATTGCTTGTGTCCTAACTTGCTCTGAGTCCCACACATCCATCTCCCTTGTGAAAGTTGACCTACATTTGTTCAGAGTTAAGCAATCATTTTTTTAAATCCCTGGTTTTCAAATCTTTCCATGAACTTGCTCCCTGCTCTTTCAGTAATTTCCTTTAGCCCTAAAGCCACCCACTGACACCAGCTCCCCCCGCCCCCAAAGAAATAGTCTGTGTGTTACAGTAACTCTGGTTTCTAGAGCATTCCACATTTCAGTCACCCCTCCATTGGCAGTTGTGCATTCAGCTACCTGGATCTTGAGCTCTAAAATTCCATTAAGACACCCCTTATTTCTAACTTTATCCCAGCATTTGGTGACCTAGCCTATTATCTCTCTGCAGGCCTGATATCAAATTTTGTGAATACTTAGAAAATGCCTTGGGGTATTTTTAAAAACTTTCTTTCACCAGGTGTGAGCAGCATTTGTTGCCTGTCCCTAATTGCCCTGGACAAGGTGGTGTTGATCTACTGTCTTGAAACTCCTCGGGGTGAAGAAACACCCACAATGCTGTTGGGGAGGGAATTCTAGGATTTTGACCCAGTGACATTGAAGGAATGGAGATACATTTCCAAGTCAGGATGGTGTGTGGCTCAGAGAGGAACTCGTAGGAGATGGTGTTCCCAAGTGGGTGTTGTTTCTGTTGCTGTAACTTCATTGTTTTCCCGAGGTAAATTTTGGAACTGAACATTCTGTGTCAGCAGCATGGAGCATCCTGAGTATTTTCCTTCCACATTGAACCAGTTCTCACTGTCGTTAACCCCTTCAGAGCCAAGGCCTGAGATTGTTTATCACTAACTGAGTCTGTGTGCATTAACGTCTTCCTTTTTGTTTTGCAGACAATGAGCAGAAATTATTGAACAAAAGCCACCGAGTTAGGAGCAATCAGTGCATCACGCAGGAATTGTCCACTCGGCCCCTCAGTCTGCGTGTTGATGAGACTGCTGTGGAGGAGGCCTCCGCCGACAGCCCAAGCCCCTGTGACGGAGACACCGGAGAAGATTCAGCAGCTAGTACTCCGGCACCAAGTGACGGGGACACCGGAGAGGAGCTAGCAGCAGATTCCACCGCAGACACTGGTGAGGAGTCTGCAGCTGATTCCACTGGCCCCAGTGACGGAGACTCCGGGGAAGAATCAGCAGCTGATTCTACGGGACCCCATGACACGGGAGGGGAGTCAGCCGCAGATTCCACAGGCCCGAGCGATGGTGATACTGGTGAGGAGTCAGCAGCTGACAGC
The DNA here is from genome assembly GCA_024137785.1 of Ginglymostoma cirratum. Taxonomy (NCBI): domain Eukaryota; kingdom Metazoa; phylum Chordata; class Chondrichthyes; order Orectolobiformes; family Ginglymostomatidae; genus Ginglymostoma; species Ginglymostoma cirratum. Next base: position 397,204 of record JAHRHZ010000161.1, on the reverse strand, counting down.
CCTGCTCCCTGTAACATCGACAGACTACTGGACACAGCGGCTGATTCCACTGGCCCAAGTGACAGGGACATTAGGGAGGAGACAGCTGCTGACAGTCCTGGCCCGTGTGATACGGATAGTATAGAGCAGGCGGCTGCAGGTAGTCCTGGTCCCTGTGACGGCGACACTGTTGGGGAGACTGCTGCTGACAGTCCTGGTCCCTGTGATACAGATACCATGCAGCAGGGCACTGCAGGTAGTCCTGGCCCTTGTGATACGGACCCTGTAGGAGACACAGCTGCTGACAGCCCTGGCCCCTGTGACACAGACACCATAGAGCAGGGAGCTGCAGGTAGCCCTGGTCCCTGTGATACAGACACCGTCAGGGAGACAGCTGCAGGTAGCCCTGGTCCCTGTGATACAGACACTGGCGGGGAGACAGCTGCAGCGAGTCCTGGTCCATGTGATACGGACACTGTGGGGGAGACAGCAGCTGACAGTCCAGGTCCCTGTGATGGAGACATTGTAGGGGATATGGCTGCAGATAGCCCTGGTCCCTGTGATACGGACACTGTAGGGGAGACAGCTGCTTACAGTCCCAGCCCACATGACCGAAATGAAGTAGAGAAACTGGCTGCTGAAAGCCCCCGTCCATCTGGCGTTCAGAGCACAGCAGGAGACCTGGCTGCAAGTCCCAACCCACCAAGTGACCAGGACACGGTGGCAGAGATGGAGATAGACGGGCTGGGTATGGACAAGGAAACAACAGAGGAATCGGAGATTGCCGAGTGTACGAATGCGGACGGAGGTCAGGACGCTGTGAGCGGACTGGCGGCTGACTCTTCGAGCGGTGCGACAGTGCTGGAGGCAGCAATGCTGCTCCCTGAGAGTGCCAACGGGCCACAGCACACAATGGATAAGCTGATCAGTTCTGACATTGCAGACTACATGGCGACAGAGAGCACTGCCTCCAGTCTGGATGTGTACGGGCAGGCCAGCGGTGATTACGGGGTCCTAGAGACTGAGGACAGCATCCCACCGTACCCCACAGACTTTGAGAAGTATTGGAAGATAGTTGAGGACAATCCATACGATTTCACAGGCTGGACTTACGTCCTGCAATATGTGGAGCAAGAGGTAAGGTAATTTTTATGTAGGTGTTACTGTGCTAGTGCGCCTCCTATATCACTTGCCATAGACTTGCCTTCCATTGCCCGTGCAATAAACCCCCAACAACAGATTCACTAGGAGTACAAGTAGACAAGGGTCTGTTCTGTGGTTTGTTTTCCAATACTGTGGTATTTTTAGCAGCACTTCTGCAATGTGATACCTTCTGTGCAGTGATGTGGGGCTGTAAAGTGAGAGAGTGACTTGATACCAGAACAAGTGGGCACTAAGCAGGGATCGGAGACGGTGTTTAAATTGTGACTGGTGCTGGGTTCTGAAGAGGATTTTGAAGCAGGGCTGGTGGGGTTGTGGCTAGAAATGATGTGAGTGAGTATGTCTAGTGATTAATATCGTACAGTGGGAAGTGGATTCAGAGCAAAGCAGAATTGGAAAGATTTTGACAATCTGTTGAAGAACAGAGCTGCAGAGAGGAGACTGCACGGGACAGGGACTAGAAGATTTTTGAAGTTGATGCATTGGGGTGGCTGCAGGATAGTGAAGGGTAGTGAGGGCAGGGACTGTGACTTGGAACAGTCTAGCATCCAGGATGAGTTGCAAGTTGTATGGGAAGGCAATCAGGAGGTCAGCAAGGGAAACTGTGGCAGAGATCTTGTCTGGATGTGACAAAGGCAACATAAACTTCATTAGAGATTAAATTGGTGATGGAAATAGGTGGCAAGGATGTAGGCTGTTGATCCTCCCTGAGGCTGGAGTCATCTGGAGGAGGGAGAGAGTGCTGAGATGTGATGTTTCTCATCCAGAGAAAGGAGGATGACAGGACTGGATGCTCTGTGGGGTTACCAATTGACGCAATGTGTCTTGACAAGGTTGCTAAACAAAATAAAAGCCCATGATGTTAAGGGTAAGGTACTAGCATTGGCTGACTGACAGACAGAGAGTGGGGATAAAGGGGTCTTTTTCAGGATGGCTTTTGGTGACTAGTGGAGTTCTGCAGTTGTCAGTGTCAGGACCACTACTGTTGGGCACTGCGGTGGCTCAGTGGTTAGCGCTGCTGCCTCAAGTTTGATTCTAGCTTTGGGCAACTGTGTCTGTTTGGAATTTACTGGTTCTCCCTGTGTCTGTGTGGTTTTTTTCAGGGTGCTCTGGTTTCCTCCCACAATCCAAAGATGTGCAAGTTAGGTGAATTGACCATACAAAAAAAAATTGCCCCATAGTGTCCAGGATGTGTGGGTTAGCCATGGTAAAAATCCCATGTGGGGTTACAGGATGGATGTCTGGTTGGGATGCTCTTTGGAGGGTCAGTGCAGATCCGGTGGACCAAATAGCCTGTGTCCACGCTGTAGGAATTGTATATTTACATTAAGCATTAATAATCCAAACAAAGGAACTGAAGGCATTTTCGCTAAGTTTGGAAGGACATGTAGTGTTGAGAAAGTGGCAAGGCTGCAGAAGGACAGGCTAGGAGAGTAGGCAAAGAAGTGGTGGATGGAGTACAAAGTGGGAAAGTATGAGGTTATGCACTTTAGTAGGAAGAATATAGGTGCAGATTATTTTCTAAATGGGAAAGGCTTTGGAAATCTCAGTTCAAGATTCTCTTCAGGTTAACATGCAGGTTCATTTGGCAGTTAGGAAGGCAGATGCAAGTTAGCTTTCATTTTGAGAGGGCTAGAATACAAAAGCAAGGATGTACTGCTGAATCTGTATAAGGCGCCAGTCAGACCACATTTAGAATATTATGAGCAGTTTTGAGTCCTGTATCTACAGAACGGTATGCTGGCTTTGGAGGGGGTCCAGAATATGTTCACAAGAATGATCCTGGAAATGATGGGCTTGTGGTATGAGGACACTGGGTCTGCATGTAATGGAGTTTAGAAGGATTGGTGGGGGTGGATATCTGATTAGAACATATAGAATACTTAGACCTGGAGAAGATGTTTCCACTTGTAGGAGAGACTAGGACCGGAGGACATAGTCTCAAAGTGAAGGGACAACCTTTTAGAGCTGAGATGTGGAATAGGGTGGTGAGTCTGCGGAACTAATTGCTGCGAAAGGCTGTGGAGGACAAGTCATTGGGTGTCTTTACAATAGAGATAGATACGTCCTTGATTAGCAAGAGGATCTGTAGTTATGGGGATAAGGAGAATGGGGTTGAGAAATGTATCCACCATGATCAAATGATGGAGCAGACTTGATGGGCTCAATGGCCTAATTCTGCTTCTATGTCTTATGGTCTTTGATCAATGCACAATGGCATTAGGGCAGAGTGGTGGGGGTGTGCCTGTAAATGGGTGTGGATCTGTAGTGCGTTGGAAAAAAGGAAGTACCATTGTCGGGGTAGGGGAAGAGAGCATTCAGCTGGCGAGTGGGTAGAGGAAAAGGAATCATGTATGCGTTGGAGAGGGTGCTGTCTCTGGAGGGTGTGAGGAGATGGACAGGGCTCTGAGATGTCCTTCAGTGAGGTTCCTTCATTAGTGGATGATCAGCAGTGAGAGACTAGAACACCACGGGACAATAAGTATTAGCACTCTCACCTGAGTCGGTCCTGGGTTTAAAGCCAAGGTCAGGGACTTGACCACATTGTCTCAGCTGATGCTCCCAGGGCCAGCACCAGGGGAGTGCTGCTGTTTCCTGATGAGACTTTAAATTTAAGCTGCATCGGGTGGATATAAGATGTCCAATTCAACTTTTGAAGAATAGCAGGGTGTTTTCCATGGGTACCTTGGCCAAATTTTCTCATCCGACCGACATTCCTAACTGCTCACTCTGTTCCTATCTGCAGCCCACCTGTCCTTTTCCATCCCTTCAGGACAGTCCAGCGTGCAGGAAGATTGCAATGCAACTGGGACTTGTGATCTCCACCCCCCCCACCCTCAGTCACCAAGCCTGTCCCTAGTGGAAAAACGCTGGGGCACCAAGGGCAGGGCAGTTTCTCTTTTGCAATTCCACTGTAACAAGTACCTTGCCTGGAGAGCTGGCTCTCCTTCACTCCCTTGCCTGTTTCAGCTGCTGAGGATATGGACGTGGATCCATGCCGAGAGCCGTGAACCAGAGCTCCCGGGTCAGTGGAGTTGGCAGTGTCTCCGACTGGGACGTAGGGTGGTGTGTCTAGATACATGCAGTAGGACTAGGCTGGTTTGTTGTTTATTCTGGTCTCCTTTCAGAATCACATCTGGGCCGTGCGGAAGGCATTCGATGCGTTCTTCGCCCGCTATCCCTATTGTTATGGCTACTGGAAGAAATATGCTGACATTGAGAAACGCTTGGGGTTCACCAGAGAGGCAGAGGAGGTGAGGGGAATGATATGAGGAGCTTTGGGGCTTCTGTTTCTTTTTGGTTATTTAAGCTGACGATAAATGTTGCTGGAATTCCATCGGGGAAGATTCAGCTGACAGTTTCCCTTTGAATTTTCCTATCAGTCAGATTACAGCTTGAGTCATCAGCTTAATGTGATGACTGCCAACTTGTGTTTGCAAAATGTTGAATCATTGCCCGTGCAATTCTTGTGAAACACTTTTGTGTCTTTTCTTTGCTTCTCAACGTGGGGAGTGCTGGTGTGGCAGGATGCCATTTTGTATATTGTATGCAAACTGTTTGTTTATTCTCCCCTCTCTCTCTCACCCAGAACACAGTATCTGCCTTGACCAAACATTTTTCCACTCTGTGATGGCTTCTGCCTCAATGTAGCAGAGCATTCCCAAGATCCAACAAGTCACCGTGTGCATAATCTCTTCCTGACCCTTTTTATGTCTTTTTCCTCTTTACATTGGGAAGTTGGCGCATCAAGTTAATAGAAATCAGCGCAGGATGGCGGAGTATCTTCAACATTGGCATGAGCTGTGCCCACTGAACACTCCCAGGGCAGGGACAACGTAGAGTTAGATACAGAATAAACCTCTGTTTCCTCTTTTAAACTGAAAGTAAAAGTTTCTATTTTAAAATGAAAGTAGAATTCCCTCTACATTGACCCCATCAAAAACTCCCAGGACATGGACAGCACAGCATTAGATACAGAGCAAGGTTCCCTCTACTCTTTTAGACTGAAAATAAAGCTCCTTTGACATTGTCTCATTCAAACACCCACAGACACGTACAGCACAAGATTTGACACAGATTAATGCTCCCTGTACTATTTTAAACTGGAAGTAAGGCTTTCTCAATACCGTGTCCCTATCAAACTCTTCCAGGACAGCTACAGCACAGTAAAGCCCTCACTACTCCTTCAAACTGTACAAAAAGCTCCCGACACTGTCCCCATCAAACACCCAGGTCAGGTACACGATAGGGTTAGATACAGAATACAGCTGCCTTGCTGTTGACCCCATCAAACACATAAGGACAGGGTCAACATGGGATTAATACAGAATAAAGCTCCTTTGAGCCTAGAGCCAAGTTCTCTGAAGCATAAGTGTTTTTTTCTGTTCCCCTGATATGTTTGATGGTTGCAGCTTTCTGTTTGTCTGCTACAGGTTTACCAGCGAGGACTCCAGTCCATCCCACTCAGCGTCGATCTCTGGGTGCATTACATTACATTTCTACAGGAGATCCTTGATGCTACCAATCCTGAAACCCCTGCTAAACTCCGGAGGTAAGCCCGTGTGATCTGGCATTGAAGTAGACAGGGACTGGATGGGGGGAGGTGTTGGCGGTGTCTGCATCTAGTGCCAAACCTGAGTTTGTTTCTGAGCAGACTGGATCCTGACTGAATTGGTGCTGTTTCAACCCCTTGTTTTTCAGCAAGGCTTTGTGGAGACCCCAGGTTGTTGCAGCACGCAGAATTGCAGAGACAGGACAGGCGTATAACAGCGCAGAATATTTTGGGTGCAGGAAATTCCACACCAGCTTAAAAAGGGACAGCAGCAGTTGGTTAAAGAAGCAAAAGCAAACTGAGGGGAATGCTGTTTGGCAGCAAGTGTTTAAGATCTGGAAGGCGCTGCTTCCAAGTCCAGAAGTGTCCCCTTGTTCCCAATTATCCAGTTTTACTCACTGCCCTTCACTACTGTCATAACGCACAGCAGTCGTGCTCGGTGCCTGCGCGGTAACGTTTGTACTGCCCAAGGATTTGAAACCTGTCATCTTGGTGAAAGTCTGTTTTCCAACCACACGTGTGCCCATCTGCCTCCGCCTTCATTCAGCTGGCCTGTTGCCTTTTCCCGAGGGCCATGACACCTTCCTCAAGGTTGACCAGCAGCACTCCTATCTCTTGAGGAGCTTTTGAGTTTGAGCTCCTGCTGAGAGCTGCTGGCAGTGGACCCAGCTGACGTTCCAATAGAGTGCTGAGGAACTGCTGCTCACTCAGGTGGAGATCGGGGCATTCTCCAGGTGTCTTTGGCAGCTGTCTACCTACATCACCGTAAACTGATGAACATGTCCATGCTGATTGAGCGAGCTTTGCAGCAACCAAATGGCTGCTGCGTCACCACCTTTCAAAGTCCAGGACCTGCGTATATCAAGGAAAAATGACTTGAGTTTCTTCATAGTCAATTTAAGAACTTGTTGAAGTGGAGTCTCTGTTGTAATGTTGGAGACACAGCAACCAATTTGCTGACAACAATCTCTCTCAGGATAAATTTTGGCCCAGGACACCAGGGAGAATCGTCCTCCCCATACAAGGGCACAACCCCACACAGTTATACATGCGCGTGCACACACACCCACCAGCTTCTCTTCCCCTGGTGGCTGTTGGAACCTTTGGGCCCACACAAGATGGGACCTCAGTTTAATGTCTCATCTGAAAGCCTACGGTCGAATCATATCTCTGAGCGACGGTTGAAATAGTCATTGAGATGGTGGGCAGGAGGTGTTCCCGATATAACGCAGCTGATCAAGATGCATATTTATTGGACTATCTGTATCACTGCATTTGATTTGTTGATTTTGCCTGACAAGCAATTTTTTTGTTAAAAAAACTTTTTTTTGCAGCGTATTTGAAATGGCGTTGGCTGCTGCCGGCACAGATTTCCGCTCTGACCGTCTCTGGGATCTTTATGTGAACTGGGAGAAGGAACAGGGGCAGCTGAAGGCTGTAACTGCCATTTATGACCGGGTGCTGTCGATACCCACTCAACTCTACAGTCACCACTTTGAGAAGTAAGTGAAGGAAGGGCTCTTGTACAGTTAATGTGCAGTGTTATAAAATTACGTACACTGTTGATCCAGTAAGCCGAGCAGACTGTATTGCTCAGTGTGGTGTCACAAAAATATATCCGGTACAGAAACAAGGAAGGTGACTGTTTCTGCTTCACACTGGCCGCTTCCTCCCTCATCACTCTTTCCTTCTATTCCTTTCTCCCCATATGTTTATCCAGCTTCCTCCTCAAATACATCAGCACCGTTCACCTCAGCCACTCCCTGTTAGAGTGTGTTCACGGACTCTTCGCTGTGAGCTTTCCCCTCAGTTGGATGTGGCTGGGGGGAATGTTGGCTTTACCAGCAATGCCCATGTCCCATAAATGCATTTTTCAGCCAAAGTGATGATGCTCCGTGGATTCACTGTGTTAGTTTGGGAGCCAGTGCACATGGAGCCAAGAAATGACAGATGGGAAAAGAGCCTGTCCTCCATCCAGCCCTTCCCAAGTAATCACAATGCTTTGTGCACCACAAGGTACTAATTCCTCAGCCCTCCTGGTGGTGGAGATCTCCTGGGAGCGATGAGAAAAACAGATTTAAAAATCCAGGAATAATGAAAAGCAGTGAGGGGATGGACAATCTAGGAAATTCCTCTCTCACCCAATACCCCAGCCTACGAGTGAAACTAGACTAGAAGTTGCCATTAGCCCTGAATTCTTTGCACTTACCTGTCTTATGTAAAAGTTGATTCGCAACCCAGCTAGTAAGTAGTCCAGTTTATATTTGTGGCTACTGCCTGGTTCCAGATCAAACAAGCGGTTGCAAACAAGACGAGCCCGAAAGTTCTAGGTTAAGTTGTTTGTCTAGGGTTCTGCATGTCGACAGGCAGCCAGATTTTTTTCCAAAGATCTGGGCAGCGCTGTTGTAGCAGCAAATCAGTGTGATGTCTATCCATGTTGCTGCGGAGCTGCAGGCCCATAGAAACCCAGACTGCATCAGGACGTCCGATTCCATTCCCCAAAGGATATTGGTGATCTGTTCACACTACAGCAACATGTCTTGGTCATGTTCGAGCTACTAGAACAGTAGGATCAGCCAGGGCAGGGGAGATTGCTATCCACAGATCCCAGGCCTGATGCCAGGTGGGAGGGTCTCTGAGTGAGAGTTGGTGCCTTCAGGAGTGAGCAGTGTCTTTTTAAGCTTGTGTTAATGCAACATTCTAACACAGTAGAGCATCCTGAGGCTTGATTCCAAGAATAATTATCAAACAAATCAACATTTAACATGTGAGATGTTGGGAGCAGATTACTTCAAACGTTGTCAAAGAGGTTGGTATATGGAACTGTCCTGAAGGGAGAGAGAAGCGAAGAGAGTTAGGAAATTCCAGAGTTTAGGGACTCCAGGCAGCTGAAGGCGCAGTCATTAATGGAGCTTTTGAAACCAGAGTGTTGGGAAGCTGCTCGAGAGACTAGAATTAAAGGAGAGCGTGGATCTCGGAGTGGAGTGGAGGGGAGGGGGTTGGTGGTAGCGGTAGTCTTGGAGGAATTGCAGAGATAGGGGGCAGTGAGGACATGAGGGTGAGCATTTTAACATGGAAACGTTGTCCAATGAGCTCTTGTGGGTCACTGCATGCAAGGAGTGAAGATAAATGGGACTGTGCGCGTGTTAAGCCACCAGGCAGCAGGAGGGTAGGGGTGGAGGGGAACTGTACCTCCTGGCTGTCGCCCAGACCTCATGCAGCGATGGTTTTGCCCAAGCTGGAGGCCGTCTCTAACTCCAGGTCTCTTGGCTGTCGTGCAGGTTTAAGGAGCACGTGCAGAGCTACTCACCAAAGGACATCCTGTCCACCGACGAGTTCCTCAAACTGAGGTCAGAGGTCGTGAGCAGCCTCGCGGCAGCTGAAACTGAGGGCGACGAGGGCCCCCCTGGAGACGACCCTCCCCCCGGGGTGGGGACCACCGATGAGGAGAAGGTGACCCATTCAAATTTGTTTTTCCTCTCCAGAGGTTTATTTACATGACTTGGCCCATTCCCAAGTGTGATCCCACAAGGCTGGTGTCCTTTGTGGTCAAACCCAGGGTGGTGAGCAGTATCAGTTGATGGTGATCACAGACCTGTTGGGGGTGGTTACGAATGTGTGGTGATGGCAGGCTCACAACTGACTGTTGACAAGGAGCCCGAGGATAAGGAGTTGTCACTTGGGTGATGAGTTGACACTCATTGGATTATAGCACATCAAGACTCGTCCTCCTTAAGCAACAGAGTTGCTCCATGTGTTTGAAGGCTTGCAGTCGTCCTGTGTTATCTGAGTTGCAATAAAGTTGGCAGATCTTGCAAATCCTGACCTTGGGGCAGTGCTGTGATTATTAACTTTGCTCACTGTGTGGTTCAGTCAGTTCACCCCTCCTCACCTTTCTGATGGGATGTTGCTTTAGCAGAAACCGGACTGACCGGCTGCATTGTTACAACAATATGGAGCAGGGGGAGGGGTTCTTTCTCAGCTTTTATTTACATGCCTGCTGTTTTGCACCTACCTCACTGACATGTTGTCTCCTTATTACCATACCATCCCCTCCCAGGCCGACACGGAGCTGGAGAAGATCCGAGCCCACCTGGCAGCCACCCGGCATGAGATGTACCTGCTGAATGAGGAGGAAGTCAGCAAGAGGTGGAATTTCGAGGAGGCGGTAAGGATGCACCCACTGCCTGATGTACAAGCTGCATGACTGCCTCTGTTGTCAAAGCAGAGTGACAGTGCTGTGTGTGTTTCTGAGGGTGGGCAACCATTAGATGCAGTGGAGCAACTCCCCCATCCTGGTTGTGTTGGAGACAACAGTCCTCAGTCGTTTTTTTTTTCCTCTCTGTCTCACTTTCTCCTGCTGTTTTTCTTTCTCTCTCTCTCCCGGTTTTTGTCTCTGTCTCTGTCTTCCCCTTCCCCTTTCTGTGTCTGCCCCTTTTTCTCTCTTGCTCCCCCCTTTTTCTCACGCGCTCTGTCCACCCCCCACTTCTCTTCTTGCCCCGCCCCTGCCCTGCTTTCTGTTTGAAGGGCAAGGGGTTTGGAGTGGTTCAGAAAATATATAAACATGAGAAACCTGCATAGGTTACGTTCAGCTGGAATAATTTAAGGACAAAGTACAAAAAGCTAGAATTGAAAGAGCGTACAGTTGTCTGTTTCCTCACCTGCTGGTTATTCTGTCGCCCTACCCTCAGATTAAGCGGCCGTACTTCCACGTTAAGCCCCTCGAGAGAGTACAGCTGAAAAACTGGAAGGACTACCTGGATTTCGAGATTGCCAGTGGCACTAATGAGCGTGTTCTGGTATTGTTCGAGCGCTGTATGATCGCCTGTGCTCTGTACGAGGACTTCTGGATCAAGGTGAACCCCTTCTTCTCAGAAGCTTGCACCCGGGGTTCAGACTCCGGCTGTTCTGCAGATCTTACCCGATCAGCAGCTTCTTGTTTTTTTTCCTTTTTAATTTTTGTGTTGTTGGTTTATTTTTTTGTTTTTGCAAGCGTTCCAACAAAAAAAATTTCACATTTTACTTTGATGATCTGACTTCTAACATAATCTTTTAATTCCATTGCTGTTTTATCTGCACGTGTTGCTTCAAACTAAAGAAGTTAAGGGATTGCTGAAGAAATGTATAAGCGTGTTATCACTGTGAGTGCCCCCTCCAGTTCTCAATAAGCTGTACCATGATGCCTTTTTATTTTTTAACACGACGCCCAGCGCGTCGGAACAGTTGATCTTGTTTGCCTTCATCCCGTTTCTGACCTCCTTCTGCCTGCAGTATGCCAAATATCTCGAGAACCACAGCGTCGAGGGGGTCCGCAACGTTTTCCAGAGGGCCTGCATGGTTCACTTGCCCAAGAAGCCCACCCTGCACCTGCTGTGGGCAGCCTTTGAGGAACAGCAAGGTGAGGAGGACCCGGTCATTTTACACACAAGTGCGCGTGCTCCCTGTGCAGGCAGCACCCAGCACACAGACCAGTTTAAACACAAAATTTAAGAAACTCCCGTTACTCCTGTGACCTGGAAGTGCACCCAAATACTGTAGTTTAAATTTAAACTAATCATTAATCTGGGATTGAATCTAGTTAGTCTTGCTGATGTTGGCCATGAAACTGGTGTTGAACATTCTAAAACCCTGCCTCCTTTATTGTTCTCCTTTTGGGGAAGGAAATCTATCACCCTAACTTGGGGCAGCTCAGTGGTTAGCGCTGCTGCCTCACAGCACCAGGGACCTGGGTTCAATTCCACCCTCTGGCGACTGTCTGTAGAGTTTGCACAGGTTTTTACCGGGTGCTCCGGTTTCCTCCCACAGCCCAAAGATGTGCAGGTTAGGGTGGTTGGCTGTGTTAAATTGCACCCTATAGTGCCCAGGGATATGCAGGTTAGGTGGCTTAGCCATGGGAAATGCAGGGTTACAGGGATCGGAAAGGGGGCTGGGTCTAGGTGGGATACTGTTCAGTGAATTGATGTGGGCTCGATGGGCCAAATGGCCTGCTTCCACACTGTAGGGATTCTCTGATGCCAGCTCTGGCCTACATGTGACTCCAGACCCACAGAAATGTAGTCATTGCTTAACTGCTGTCTGAAATGGCTGAGCAAGTGGCTAAGTTCAAGGGCGATTAGGGGTGGGCAGCAAATACTGGCCCTGTGAACAATGCCTGATTCCACAAAAGGATAAAGAGACAATTGAGAAATTGCTGCTGTACACTGTCTGGGCTCTAATTGTGCATGAGTCATTATAGGTGGTGGGTAGAGAGAGCTTGCATTAACACATATAGTATATTAGGCTTGTTGATAGAGACACAGCATGCAACAGCAGGGAAGTTACTGTATCAGGTGGATGTTAACACCTTGGAGAGAGTGTGGAAGAGGTTTACAAGAATGGTTCTTGGGACAAGACTCTTCAGCTGTGAGGGATAGATTGGAGAAGCTGGAACTGTTCTCTTTGGAAAAGAGAAGGCTGAGTGGAGATTTGATAGAAGTCTTCAAAATCATAAAAGATCTGGACAGTGGGCTCTAGGTAAATAAAAGGACCAAGAGCCAGAGGGCACTGTTTCAAAGTGTTTCGCAAAAGAAGCACATGGTGAGGTGAGGAAAGTGTATTTTTTTTCACGCGGTGAGTAAGTAGGGTTTGGAATGTGCTGCCTGGTGGTGTGGTGGAGGCAGGTAAAACTGAGGCATTCAAGATGGTTTTGAATGATTATTTCAATACAAACAGTGGACACAGTTGGTGGGGGTGAAACCAGGAGTTTGGCTCCAATTTCAAATGTGCAGAAAGCTAGTATGGGCCCCATGGGCTGAATGGCTTCCTTCTGCTCTGTAACAGTTCAGTGCAATCCTACAGGGGTAATTATTCATCCATTCATCTTGTATATCTAAAGAGGAGAATAAGCCTGGTCAATGCAACCTGTCTTCATAATTTCATCGTTTAACTGTTTTGTCCCCGATTGATATCATCCTGGACAATTTACAGTGCCACAGTTCTGTCTGGGACAAGGAATTCTGAAGATTTACCGGGCTCTAAGTGAAGCAATTCTTCTTCAATACTGTCCCAAATGGACATCTCCTTAATCTGAGGCCCCACCTGTCCCTAGACCCTCCAGTCAGGGAGAGGGAAGGAGATGCACCCTATCGGTATCTCTCCATCAACCATGCTTCAAAATCTGATATGATCACCTCACTCAGATTTGAATATAAACCTATTGTACTCCATCTATCCTGGTAGGCAGCACTGTTTGCGGAGCTCTGTTAATTGCAGTTTCAGTGTTGCTCTGTGCGTAGTGGGGTAGGATTGAGAGAGCTTTGTGGGTGGGAGGGGTGATCATTTGGAGAGCCAACTGGACAGAGCAAGCGAGGGTAGTCAGTCGAGGTAACAGCTGAACAGGCAGTCAGTACAGAATGGAGACAGCAGCCGTAACTACAGAGGCCTGTGGTGTTAGTGTTATACAGGGTGTCAGTTCAGCAAAAAATCAAGATTAACACAAGGCAGCAGGACATTGTATACCTTTTAATAACAGTTCAGCTAGTTTGCTTCAGTGCACACTCTGTCTAAACAGTTCCACCTCAATTTGTTACACAGTTTCGGGTCAGGCCGTACTGGTACAAAGTCCTTGCTGAGGCAAACCACAATCTGTGATGGTTGGCGGCTGAGCTAGAAACATGTGAACCACACAAAATGAAAGCCACAACCTGCTGCAAACAAAAAGAGGGAACCCATTTAAGATTCTCAAGACCAGTGGCTGTTGTTTTTTTTTTGTCACGAGTTGTAACAGCCTGTCTGATTTCAGGGGAGCTTATCAGCCAGACTGGCTGTTTGCAAGGTGGTTGCTCTTGTTGGCCAAAACAGCGAAGGGACAGCCGCCATGAGCTGGAATCGTACATTCAGAGCTGTGGCTTTTACAAGGGGCGGTTCCAAGGTCGGGTTAGCAACGACTGAGCAGCTTCCATGGGCATCAGGCTTGGCTGAGGAATGTGGGTGAGCGAGCGAGGCCCAAGGGCACCAGCGGCTGTCGCAGGGGGCTCTCGACATGTCAAGTAGTGGAGCTCAGGCCCAGCTTCTTGTGTTTGCAAGGGAAAGGTGTATAGAGTTGTCAGAGTTAGAGATCTGAGCAGGGGTTGGGGGGAGTTGTCAAGTACAATTCAAGGGGGAGTACAAGGAGGGAGAGGATGACACAAAAAGGATGGTGAGGATTGTGGAGGGGATGTGTATGCCTTGAAAAGGAGGAGCGGCAAGGGGGATAATCCCTGCAGCTTTAGATCCCACGTTTACAAAGTCCTTCTCGTGTTCCACATTTTGACTTGGCTTACAGCTGGAGAAAGGAGTGGTGGGTGGGGTTGGGGATGGGGAAGTGCCTCAGAAACGCAGCCTATGACGACCTTTGTGGTAAGCTGGTTTGTACATGAGCTCTCCCAGCAGTATCTTGCTATTTTCCTTCAGCCCTCACTGACTGATATGGAATTCTGCCCCAGGTGACCTTGAGGAAGCACGCCGTATCCTCAAATCGTTCCAGATGGTAGTGCCCGGGCTGGCCATGGTGCTACTGCGGCGCGTGAGCCTGGAGCGTCGCTGCGGGCGCCTGGACCGGGCAGAAGAGCTCCTGCGTGAGGCCATCGAACAGCACAGGGGCACGGCCCTGGCCTCCTTCTTCTCCATCAAGCTAGCCCGGCAACTCCTGAAAGTCCAGAAGAACGTGGTAAAGGCCCGGAAGGTGCTGCTGGAGGCTATCGAGAGAGACAAGGTGAGGGAGATGAGAGGGGTGTTGCTTTTGAGAGACAGGGTGAAGGAGGTAGGGGGCTATCGAGAAAGAGTAGGTGAGGGGGAGGGATAAATGCTGCATTCCAAAGTGATGAATTATACAATGATGCATCACAAAATTAGGCTGTTCACCCCCATCATGCCTGTGCCAGCTCTTTGCAAAACTTGTTCGATTAGTCTCGCTCCGCTGCTGCTTCCCCGTATCTTCTCAAATTTATTCCCTTCCAGCCATCTATTGAATTCTCTTTTGCAAAGTGTTACCTTTATTACTTCAGATTGAGGAATGGTCTTTGTGAGCCAAGGTATGTTTATTTGAGTACTCTGTCACAGCGATGCTTCCTCCTGTGGGAGAATCCAGAACTAGGCGTTACTCTCTAAAAATAAGGAATCGCCCATTTAAATTGAGAGACAGCGGCTTGTGAGTCTTTGGAACTCAGATTCAAAAGGTGCCAGAAGCAGAGTGCTCGAAAACTTTTAAGGCCGAGATTGTTGATAAGTGAGACGGTGTGTGGAAATTTATCGGGGCGGTGGGGGTGGTGATGCTGCAGTGATGTTGATTAATTAGATTAGCCATGATTTTGCTGATTGGCAGAGCAAGCTTAAGGGTCTGAATTCAATCGTACATTCGTAATATTTCCCTGCTTAGTCTTCGGCCGAATGCCCCAGAGCCAGCTGTTACCCCTGTTACAATTTGTCTCGAGGTCTCCTCTGTGCCCACAGGTGCCCTGGAGACACTGTTTGTCCCTTATCCAGTGCCACTGCATACTGATGATTTGGGTCATTCTCATGCTGCTGTTCGTGGAAGCTTGCTGTGCACCATTTGGCTGCCGTATTTACATATTGAGACAGTGACTGCCTTTGCAAACTGTTTCATTAATTGTGGAAGTACTCAGGGATATCCTGGGTTGATAAAAGGCACTATGTAAATGCAAGTCTCCCTTTTGTGGTAATTCCTTTGTACAACATCGTGCTTACCACCTACAAACCATGTGGCCCTATCATTAGGCAGCATCTCTCCATTAGCTTTTTGAAGGAGATATGGAAGAAAATTGAACCCGATTGATTGAAGCTGGTCAAGTAGACGTCTGGTAGAGTTCCTCCAGATTGTGAGGGATTTCAATAGGGGAATTTGGCAAACCAGGACCTCGATTAAAGATTAGCGACTGAGAGCGGAGAGCATGTAATCAGAGGAAATACCCAGTGGGTGGTGAGGAGTTGAATTTCCAAGGGCTGTGTTTGTGGCCAGTGCCACTGCTATTTTGAGCATATTTGTGAATAACATCGAAACATTTGGGGGAAGCAGTTACGTCGTGTTAAAAACACTGGCTGGTAATTCAGAGCCCCGGCTCATGTTCTGGGTGGGGACTTGGGTTCAAATCCCACCAGACAGATTTGAATCCAACAAAAAAAAAGTTTAACCTCATGGTGACCATGAAAGCATTGTCGATTGTGGTGAACACCCACCTGGTTCTCTAATGTCCTTTTAGGGAAGGAAATCTACCATCCTTATCTGGTCTAACCTGTACGTGATTGCAGATCCACAGTGATGTGGTGCATTCTTAGCTGCTCAGTGGACAGTTTTGAGATGGGCAATAAATGCTGGTCCAAACAGTGACACCCACATCTGACCAACAAGTCTTTTTTAAATTAAAAAAGATTCCTGTAACAGGCAAGTGCTGTTTAGCAAACAAATCACTGAGTCCTAGATTTGGTGTACAAGTAATTAGAACAGCTCCCACTGTTACAGGATGTCTAGTTAACAGGAATAACTCTTTATTCCTGGTAAGATTTGTGATGTCTGTTCGGCATCAGTGTCAAGGACTGTTTACTCAATAACAAGGGCTTCCACTGAGCGTTTAAAATGCTGACTCAGCAAGTTTCAGACCATTGACCATGCGTTCATTTCCTGACACATTGCACAAGAAGCCAGAACTACGTTTTCCTGTCCAGAGTGCCTGACACACCCGTCTTCCTATTCCCGTCACTTTTTGCTGTTGTAACTGAGTTTTTGGTGTATGTGCAGATGGATCCCAATGCCCATTTTTGCTTTAGACTTAGATTTTAAGGTCATGTTTACTCAAGGACAGGAGTACGGTGAAAACTGTACAATGTCACCATATGACACCATTTTAGATACAAAGGTACCTCTACCAAAAAGCTTAGGTACAAAGTTTAAAAAGTTAAGCATTACCTTCACTGAATAAATAGGAAAATAAAGTAATATGGTAATATATAACATTCTTAATGGTAATGCCCTATCTCCGGCGCTAAAGAAACACACTCCGATTCCCAAACAAGAATAGTGGGAAAAGCAGCATTTAGAGCTTTTTTTTTTTCAAAAGTAGAAATCAGGTGAAGATATACTGGCCCTGGCTCGATGGGTTGAATTGCCATGTCCTAAGTTTTCAAGTGTCCACTTCAGTTGGCACTGGGGGCTAGAATCCATCTTAGCAGTTCCAGGGGAAGGAGAGCACAGCATCCCTGAGGATTAAATCCTGGTCATTTTCACCTTAGTGTTAGCTCCATGGGAGCTGGCTTTTCTGTTGGAAAATCTGCCAGTGCTGTCGTTGAATGGAATTTCTCAGTGCAGGCTTATGTGAGGTAATAGCCACCCTTGCACTGTAACAATGTTACAGGTCCTTTGTGTGTGGGCTGGGAGAGTGGTGGTGCCTTGTCTCTTGTTCCGTGTGGGGGTTTGCGGGCAATAGGCATGGAGCAGCTGCCTCCCTCTGACACAGAGCCTTTGGCCTCAGCAGGATAACTCCAAACTATACCTCAACCTGTTGGAGCTGGAGTTCAGCAGTGACATCCGTGTGAATGAGAGCAACATCTTGGGCTGCTTCGAGCAGGTGCTGGTCAGCTCTCTCCCCCTCGAAACCAAAATTGTCTTCTCCCAGCGGAGAGTCGAGTTCCTGGAGGATTTTGGCTGCAATGTACAGAGGTGAGTGTCACCGTTCTGTATCAGAGGCATACAGACATGCGTGGAATTGTGCTATCAGAAAAGAACATGGTGGCCCTTCTGCACTCCTGAACGGTGACCTGACAGGGAGTGCTCAAATTCCAAAAGAGTGGGAGAATATTTCCTCTTGGGATAGTCAGGATGGGGAGACCAGAATGATGGCGGGGAAACATCAATATCAGACGGTTAGTAATAAATCCCATCAGAAGCAAGGTTCCCCTCCACCCTCCAGAGACCAAGAGAATGTGGAACCCACTGAATGTTGAGCAGTGTTTAGGTGGGCAGGGGTGGGCAAACTGGATGAACTCATCAAAAGAAAGGAATTAAACGACAGAGTAATGTGGGAGCAGGCTCGAGCAGGAAGCAAATGACCTGATCTGAGCTGGATAATTGATTGTGGATCAGTCATTACCAGTACTGAGAATTAAGAATCTTACTGCCTGTCTACACGTGCACACCCTCCGCACTCCAGAGTTATTGGAACACTTAATCCTCCTTATCAGTGCTCCAAACCAGACTCCCTTCCATGAAGGCCCTTCTCCTTCCTGCTGACTGCTGTATTAATATCACTGCGCTTAACTGTTTGTTTGTTAATATTTGAACGCAGTGGGTCTTTCGACTGTGAAGGGCATCACATTCATACTGGATCCTTTAATGTGAGAGGGCACTCAGATGCCAGGTGGGCACAGCAGTTCCCTACCTGTCGTAAGGCTTGGCACTGCTGTGTCCATACCAGGACTACCAAGAATATCAGCCTGACTGCAATGCCAGAAGTAAGCCCTTTTCAGGTCAGCAGGCTGCTGGTACTCGCTACCTTCAGCCAAGATTAAAAAGAAATCTGCTAACAGCCAGGAATTTCTGAGGTTGGAGGCTTTTAAACAACCATTTCAGCTTCTCCCTCGGGAGCAATGAGTGCTTCAGCCCCTTCACTAGCTACCTGCTGTAGCTTGAAGTTGTGTATCTGCTGTATCCCATTGTCAGAGCCTGATTTCTGTCCCATATGTTTCCCCCACCCCCCAATCCCAATTGCAGTTTATTACACGCCTACGATGAACATCAGAAACTCCTCAAGCAGAACTCCAGTAAGAAGCGGGCGGCTGAGAATGGGTGAGTGCCAGATTATTTTATTTTGCTGCCTTTGTACAGTGTCTCTCACTGCTCCTGGCCTACCTGTTTCCAATGTGAGGGAGCAGTCAGCCTTCGAAGAGTTGGCAGAGAGTTCCCTGTTCCCACTATCCGTTTTGAGTTGAGCGTGAAAGAACAGTGCTCACTTTAGTGTTCCTGGTTGGGTTGCGGACCCCTGGTCCTCCACTGACCTTGCAGACAGCAGCATATTTACCACATCCTACAAAATCTGCACCGATCGAATCATCAGTTTTAATATTGGTTGAGGTATCAAGTGCAGAATCAGTCCTCAGGACTCCAACCCCTTGACTGAGCGTGGCCACTGTCTCAGCCCCGGCCCTCCGGCAGTGCAGCCGCTCCCTGGGTGCAGGCCCTTTGTCTGGTGGGCCTGGATTTTGTGCAGAAGGCTCCTCTTGTCGGTATAAGGCGTAAACACCTACAGTTTACACGATTGGTGGAGAATGGGGTGTGGTTTGGGCTCACAAAGGCATAAGGTGGCTGAGATCTCCCAAGTCCATGAGTCATTACTTCATGGACAGGACTCCGCCACTGACCCTCTCCCTGACAGCACCAAGGTCTTTATTGATATTGTGACCCCTGGCCCTGCAGCACTGAGGAACTCGAGGAGAAGCGAGCAAGAATGGACGATAGCTCCACGATCAGCACAGCGAGCACTGCAACAACCAGCACCAATTCCACCACCCTCATGAGCGGAGACGTGACCAGCAGCCAGGCGGCATACAACTACAGTGCGTGGTATCAGGTACAACTCTGTTACTCCTTCCTCCCCCAGTAGAATTTCCCTGTGATCCCTATCCTCCCAACGCATTGGCCCCCTTCAGGCAGCCCCTTCAGTGGGCTGTAAATTACAGACATGAGCCCTTCTGATCAGCCCGAGTATGTGTTAACAGTTGGTCTCTCCTCCTGAACCAGTTTTCCCGTTATCTCACAATCCCATCCCTCACCCCACAATGTAGCCTGCTGTCTGCCTGCCCACCCCTCCCAAGATAAACTCTGCTTGTTTACCTCTCTAAAAGGAACAGGGCAACAGATAACACAGGAACACCCATTCTGCTACCTCCCCTCTGAACCACTCACCATCCTGACTCGGAAGTATGTCATCATTCCTACAGCGTTGTGGGTCAAAATCCTGGAATGGTGATGTGGGTGTAGGGGCAACCGTAGACTGTAGCGGTTCAAGAAGGCTCACCACCACCTATTCAAGCAGCAATTCAGGAGGGCTAATAAATAGTAGGCCCAGCCAGTGATGCACACATCCCAGGAGCGAGTTAAAAACAAGTGTGTGAAAACACCAGGAACAGTTTATCCAATGGGGCAACGTGTACATCAGTGCTCGGAGATTCTCCGTGTGGTGTCAGCCGAGATTTAATGCTGGAGTCTGTACTAAAGCTTGAGCCCTCTGGCTTGATCGAGAGCATTTAGTTGTGAATGAAGGGTGGGCTGGGCTTTCCAAGCCAGGCAGAGCCTGTCACCAATTTTTCATTTGTCTTTTTCTCTCGTTGCAGCCTTATGGATCATACGGATATCAGAACCCATGGAACTACAGTCAGTATTACCCACATAGCTGAGACGGGCTGGTGGTGTGGCTTGAAGGAGTGTGAACTATGTACATACTGAAAACAAGGGACCGGTTTCTGTTTACCCCACCTTTTCTAAAGCCCCTCGGCCATCAAACACCATCCCCAGCCCTCGACGAGCAGGAAGACACAGCCAGACACAGCTGTCGGATCTGCGAGGTCTTTTGTATCTGTTGTGCGGCTGTGATGTTACCCTGAAGAAAACTGTCCCGTTTCAGGGAGACCGGGCATCTTTGCGTGCAGTTCCTTCAGAGAGTGTTCCCATCAGGCACCCTTCCTTCCTCGCCCTCCTCTTCCTCGTGTTTAATATGAAGAACAAGAAGGCAAGAGCACCTGTGTAATCTGTAGGAGGGTTTTGACTAACGTTTGGCTTGCTGTTCTGTGTAGACTTGTGCTCTCCAAGGTTAAGGGGTTTAGAGAGCAGGCTTCCTACCCCTACCCCCACTGGCCCTGCTCCTTTGCCGCGGCCACGCACCCCCCCACCGCCCACATTACAGTATGGAGCCAGGGGAGGCTCTGCACAGCAGAAGAGAGAGAGATGAGTTGATCCTCTTAACTGCCTAGGGCTGGCGAGATAGCTGCCTAATTTCTACAAGCAGAGGAGTTCCTTTTCAGTAATCTCCTCTGGCTCCAGCAACAGCACTTGCTGCATCCCATGGTGACAGCTTGCAGGTAAGTTAGCTGATTTTCCTGGGGTGGGGTCTTGGAATTTGAAACGAGGCTTAATAACTTAGCACAGCACCCTGCACCAGGAAAGTGTCTTGAGTTTCCATGCTGGGCTGGATGGGGATTTCCAGTGCTTGGGCGGTCTGTTACACAGAATAACCAAGTATGTGATTCCCAAAGCAGTTTGACATCAGTTTTGTGACAGCAGGGAGCCGAGAGCCACTGCCACTCTAAAAGGCTGTCTTAAGTCTCGTACCCTTGTCTTTCTCTGCCTGTGCCTCTCTCAGCCACCCATTTGTTTTGAAGGTGCAAGCACCCTGTGACCCAGAGTCAGCCGCTAACTGCCCCAACACAGGGAGCTCCTCATGATGCACTCTACCTCCCCCGCCCCAACACTTTTTACTCAGCTCTCTGCCCCACCAGGTTCGAAAAGGCAAAGCTGCCAGGAGTGAAACAATCCCGCATGTGGGTCCCAGCTGGAGAAGATCCTCTCCTGGCTGAATGCCCTTGACACAGCCTAACACTAACCGTGCTCTCTGATCCCTTTCTGCTGCTACCATAATGGACAGGTTCTCGCCAGCATTGTCTGTTTGATGTTGCACAGTGCTGACGGAAGTCTGAGAGTTGGCACAAGTTGATGAGCCAGAGATTTGTGTTCTGCATTGCAGCCACCAGTGACTGACAGCAGATCCCAGACATCTCCAATGTGAATCCTTTTTTTTTTCCTTCTTATGTACAAATTCTTGTTCAGGCAAAAACGAACACATTTTTGCAAGTAATAATTTTTTAATGAATGTAACGTTTCTTTTTTTTCTGTGAATGGATGGTGTAAATAAAAGGAAGATTGGAGACAGCTATTTCTGTGCGGTCTGTTGGAGGATGGGCTCAGGGAAAGAACTTTCTGGAAATACTATATCTGGTGTTTAAACACAGTCAATGCAGAAAATACCCCCTTTCTACCTCTGCACTATCACGGACAGACAGTTTTAAATCTTATCCAGAATTCACTCTGTTAAGATAAATTGCATTGTTTTTGGTTAAAAACTTCTCTCTCTGTTTCATGGTCAGAGTCATACAGAATGGAAACTGACCCTTCAGTCGAACCAGTCCATGCTGACCATAATCCCAAATTAACCTAGTCCCACCTGCCTGCTCATGGCCCATATCCATACAAATCTTTCCTAAATATGTACTTCTCTCTGAAGGTGTCTTCTAAACGTTGTAATTGTACCTACATCCACCACTTCCTGTGGAAGTTAATTCCAAATGCAAACCATCTTCTGTGTAAATTAAAATCTTCTTCCTCTCTCCTTAAAAATTTGCCCCCTAGTCTTGGAATCCTGTTTCCTAAGGAAAAGACACCTACTTATTAACCCTATATCCCTCATGATTTTATAAACCTCTGTAAGGTCACCTCTCAACCACCTGTGCTCCAGTGGAAAAATGTCCCAGCCTTATAAGCAGAGAGCTTCACTGACCACTTAGAACTACAGCAAATATTTTATTACCTGGCACCTATGGGGCCAGGAGTGTGCTGATGGATCCAATATTCTAGAAAATTGATAAGTCCCCATAATGTAAAAACACAGACTAAATAAGAGAAATGTGATGTAGACAGTATACACATCACGTTATACTTCATTTACAGCATAAATCACTTAAAAAATAATGCAACTTTGCCTTTAATAAAACTCGGCGACAGGTAGCCTTCTCACTCACCCTCAACTGGCTATTCGGACATCATGGTACTTCAACATTAAATCAATTGTTGAGATTTTGTGTGGCCATTTGATTAAACAAGAAGTATATTTACATTGAGGTAAATAAATTTTTAAAAGCTAAAATAATTAGACAGAATAATACAGTAAACTACATGGTATTTGAGGTGTACGATTTTTGCCATTTTATTGAGGGGTGCTGGTTAATAGCTCCCGTGGCAGTGGCCTGCTCAGTCTCAAACACCGTACAAGCTGTACAGTTAGAAATGTTGCAGACCACGTTTCCGTATCACATGGGATGTTTCATTTGTTCACTTCAGCTCGATTTATGAATTGTTCCAGATTGATCTATGGCACCAGGCTGCCTGGTCTAAAAATACTGTGTCTGGAAACTCCTGTTTTAAAATGTTCTGTGCCAGAGAATGTCTTTGAATGGATCAACTATGACAGGAAGAGTAAAAAAGCAAGATATTATCTAAATGGAGAGGAACTACAGTACAGAGGAGTCTGAGTGTCATGGTACATTAATTTAAAAAAATGTTGGCATCAAGGAGTAAGGAAGGCATGTTGAATGTTGGTCTTTATTGCAAGAGGGATGGAATGTAAATGTATAGAGGTCTTGCTCCAAGGTGCTGTTGAGATTGTTCTTGGACCAGTGTGGCCAGTTTCATCTCCTAACTTTCATAGGATTCGTACAGTGCAGAAAAGGCCCATTGAGTCTACACTGGCATAACTACCACTAAAAGTACCGTAACCCCAATTTCCTGCACTTGTCCCATACACTTGAACGTTACTGATATTTGAAGTACTCATCGAATTTTTAAGAGGTTAAGGTTTCCAGCCTCCACTGCCTTCCTGGGCAGTGCATTCCAGATTCCCACCACCCTCTGAGGGAGAAGGATTTATATGATTTCTGCCCTAAAACTATGCCCCTTGTGACTGACCCATCAACCAAGGGGAACAGCTGTTCTCTATTCACCCTGTCCATACCCTCATAATCTTATATGCCTCAATCATGTTCCCCCTCAGTCTTCTCCGCTCTAAAGAAAACAATCCCTAACCTCTCTAGTCTCTCCTTACAGTTCAATTTCTCCATCCCAGGCAACACCCTGGTAAACCTTCTCTGTACCCCCTCTAGTGCTATCACATCCTTCCTACAGTGAGGTGACCAGAACTGCACACAGCACTCCAGTTATGGCCTGACCAACTCCCTGTATAATTCCAACACTATGCCATGACTGATGAAAGCAAGTGTCCTATATGCCGCCTTATCTGACATATTCACGTGCTGTGTGAATAATTACTCCAAGATCACACTGTTCCTCTAAGCTATCCAGTGTCCTGGAATTTATTAAATATTCCCTCGTCTTGTTTCTTCTTCCAAAATGCATCAGCTCAAACTCATCAGGGTTAAATATCATCTAACGCTGGTCTGCCCATCTGACTAATTCATCTATATCTTCCTGTAACCTACAACCAGCATCTTCACCATTGACCACTCTACCAATCTTGATATCTGCAAATTTTCTTCTATATCATTTATGTATATAAAAAAGCAATAGGGGTCCCAGTGCTAATCCTTTGTGGTACAATGCTGGATATCGGCCTCCAGTCACTCAATCAGCCTTCTACCACTAATGTTTGTGTCCTATTACTGAGCCAGTTTCTAATCTATCTTGCCAAGTTTCCCTCATGTGCTTTGACCTCCTCAATCAGTCTCCCATGTGGGACCTTGTCAAATAGCTTTGCTGAAAATCACATAAACTATATCAACTGCCCTCATCCACACACTTGATCACATTTTTTAAAAATTCTGACAAAGTTGTTAGGCATGACCTCCAACTGACGAAGCTATGCTGACTATCCCTAATCAATCCATGCCTTTCCATGTGGGTATTAATTCACTCCTTCAGAATTTTCTCCAATAGTTTCCTTACCACTGCCGAGAGACTCACTGGTCACTAATTTTCTGGTTCATCTCTACCGCCCATCTTAAGTGGAACGCTATTAGCCATCTTCCAGTTTTCTGTGGCCACAGCGATATTAAAAATTTGTGTCACAGCCTCACCTCCCACAGCAGCCTGGGATGCAGTTCATCTGTGGCAGGGTATTTGTCTGCTTTTCGGCCCGAAAGAACCATTTCCTACATCCCCCATTTATGTTCTCCTTTTCCAGAAGGAAGGCCAAAGAAAAGTATGTATTCAACACCCTTCCACTGTCCTGCAACATCACACACAGGTTGGTCACTAATGGACATCCTCACGTCTGGGTTCCTGCAGTGGCCCGGGTAGAGATGTACCCAGACGTAGGAATCCAGCTCTGTGGCAAGACTGGATTCATTCACCTCAGAGGAGAGGCAGCTTTTGGCAAAGCATCAAGCTCAAGGGCATGATTCAATGGCAGGAGAATTAGCAACTAGATCTGCAAGAACATTTGTCTATTTAACGGGGGTTGTTAGTTCATGCTGTTGTAATGATTGCAATGCTAAGTTTGTCAATATCTCTGCACTGAATCCATTTTGTTTGACTACATTCCTTTGGGCCAAGTAACTCACAGTAATGCCTCCCAATTGCAACATTTTAAAAAACTCAAACTCCTGCCTGCTTTTGGGGTGCTCTTCAACCTAGCAGCCATCCTTTCAATCAGCTCTGTTATGCATCTCTTCCCTTTCTCATGCCATGCCCCTTAGAAACTGCGAGACAAGTTTAAGAACTTAAACCAAAGTTTATTTTTAAGTGCACCACGATATTGGTTAAAACATCTCCATTAGGTCTGTCAGTACAATTTTAAACAAGATTTTAACCCATGGAAAGCGACGAGCCTGGATGGACTCCCCAGTCGTGCACTCAGATCCTATGTAGGCCGGCTGGTGGGAATGTTCGCAGACATCTTCAACCTCTGCCTATTACTATCTGAAGTCCCCACTTGCTTCAAGAAGACCACCATCATCCCAGTGCCAAAGAAAAACATCATGCAGCATGCGTCAATGACTAGCGCCCAGTGGCTCTGAAGTTCTGAATTATGAAGTGCTTTGAGAGGTTAGTCACAGTTCACATCAACTCCAGCCTACCAAAATTGTCTTGATCCTTTGCAATTCACCTCCTGATACAATAAATCCACAGCAGACACCATTGCTGTGGCTCTACACTCCCCTGGAACATCAGGATAAGCATACCTACGTAAGGCTCCTACTTATTGATTAAACTTCAGCCTTCAAACACCATAATTCCAAACATTTGTAAACTCCAAGACCTAGGTCTCAGCTCTGTTCGTGCCCCCCCCCCCCTTGTAACTGGATCAGTGATTTCCTGACCCACAGACCACAATCAGTAAGAATATGATAGCACCTCCTCCACAATAATCCTCAACACAGGTTCCCTCACAAGACTGCGTCCCGTACTATACTCCTTATACCCTCCTGATTGTGTAGCCAAATTCCATCCCAGTTCCGTTTACAAGTTTACTGACCACACCACCATTGTAGGTCAAACCTCAGGAAGGGGAGTGCCAGGCACACCCCTGTCTGCATCAATGGTGGAGGTGAAGATAGTCGAGAGCGTTAAGATCCTGGCAGTGACAAATCACCAAGCTGCCTTGCTCGACCCAAGTCGATATGACGATCAAGAAAGCCCAATGTCTCTACTCGCTCAGGAGGCTAAGGAAACTCAGCATGTCCACAAGCACTCTTCCCAATTTTTTATAGATGCACCATAAAAAGCATCCTGTCTGGATGCATCACAGCATTGTGTGACAACTGCTTTTCTCAAGCCTACAAGAAATTATAGTGTCGCAAACACTGTCTGGTCCGTCTCACAAACCAGCCTTCCAGCTACTGACCCCATCTATACTTCCCGCTGCCTTGGGAAAGTGGCCAACATAAATCATAAAATACTCTCTTCCATGCGGCAGAAGACAGACGTTTGATAACACACAGGAATAGATTCAACACAGCTTCTTCCCCACTGTTATCAGACTTTTGAACAGCCCTCACATTTTATTTCAGATCTCTTTCTTTGCACCTTCTGTGGCTGTATTCCACACTCTGTTCTGCTACCCTGACGCACTTTGTATGGTACGATTGGCCTGTATAGCAATGTAAACCGACACGTCTCATTTTACTTTGGTATATGGGACAATAACTAAATCAGTCAATGAATACAGGAATCACTTACAGTCCAGGCCCAGGTGAGCGGTCAATTTAAATCCTGTTAACAGATGCCAGTGCTCCAAAAGTTTAATTGGACAATGAGCACTTGGGCAGAGACTACCATACGCCTGACGTTAGGGAGGGTGGGATCTCCTTGAAACAGGGACGAGTATCAGTGATAACCAAGTCCTGCCACTTAGGAGAGTCAGGAGGAGGAATAAAAGTTTTGTCTCCTTTGCCTCAGCCTCTTCAGAATAAACTTTGTTTTGTGCTCAAGGTTGAGCAAGATGGGAGATAGTGCTCCCAATTCACACATTTTGTCCATGTAATATACCAGGACAGAGACTACAAAAATAAATTTGTCTTTAGTGTAGCATTGCTTGCATGTTTTTGATGTTTCACTGTCCAGTCCATGGCAGGTATTTAAAGCAGTGTGCAAACAGTCAGATTCTTCAGCTATTTTTTAAACCATAGATGTTATTTCACATCTCTGGAGCTGATGTGACTTGAACCTGGGTCTCCTGGTCAAGTAGTAAGGATACTACCACAAGAGCCTCTCTCTCCCTTCAATCTCAGCCACAAGATAGCTTGAGGAAGGGTCACCGAACCCGAAACATTGACTGTTTTTTCCTCCACAGACGCTGCCAGACCTGCTGAGCTTTTCCAGCAACTTCTGTTTTTGTTCCTGATTTACAGCATCCGCAGCTCGTTCGGTTTTTACAAGATAGGTTGTACCCTCCCGAGAGATACGTGCAACCCTTCTGCTTTAACGTCCTATCCAAAATACGAAAGCAGCCAGCACACCCTTCTCATGGTGCTGCCACAGCCTTGTTTGAAGTCAGTTTCAAGCCCCTGACTTTCAGACGGAGATGGGATACACACTGGAGCACAGTTTGCAGAGTGCAGCTCGATGGCTACACCGACTAGTGATTTTTCCACCCTGCTTCCCAATCAAGAGTTGCAGTTAGGAGCTAGGTCCAGAAACGAGTTTCCAGAAGACTGGCTACCTTCATTTCACAGTTGCAGGCAACAGGAGTCTTTTGCCACAGGCACGAGGGAGACATGAGCCAGTAGATAGGCAGGATGGAGACCGCTACCGGGTCAGCCACCATCTTACCGAAGAGCACAACAGGTTCAGAGGGCTGAATAGCCAACTCCTGCTCCCGAGTCCAATATTGCAGATAGTGCCATCATATTGCAAGCATTAGTCCTGGACATTTTCTCTTGCTGCACATAATTTTTGGGGGCAGCGCCTGACACTCCAGTGAGAGATACCCTCACATCCAGCCGCCTTGGTCAGTCTGAGGCAGATGGCCTCTCTATGGGCACACAGGCTGGTGGCAATTGGATGGCCATTATTTTACACTAGTGCTACAGGAAGGTTTGGAAAATGAACAATTTGGTTGTTGGGTGGTAAACAGCTTGATTGCCGAAAATAAAAGGTTTCTTGTCTTGCACTCATCAGGACTGTTGGCAAGAATGCCATTTTAAGGGGAAAGCCAATATTCCTACTGTCCTGACAGGAGGTAAGTGTACCCTCGAGTGGTCAAGGTATTAGCTCTCCGTCCATTCAGTGCAAATGTTGGTTTTTCACCTTAAATTGCACGTTTGCAAATTGTCGAGTGCAAAGAAAGAAGCTTTGTGTGACAGATGATTCGTTGCAAAAAACCTGTTTGTCCACATGTCACTGCAGAAGTGTTGCCAGCCCAACAGGTGACTGCCTCAGATTCTCTGGGACAACGTAACACTCACCTGCACCCACAAATTGACAGCCTTCGCTCATTTCTCTCCCCTTCCTGCAATGCCAAGTATTTACATAACCCCTGCAGAAAACCTTCCCTCAATTCATGGACTGCTCTCGGATAAAGAATTTAACTGCAACCTGCTCAGGTTTGCAGAAAAATAAACCATTTCAAAAAGAAGGAATTGCTCAAACAGGCACAAGGCAGCTGCTTTATATACGCCCCACACACACACACACACACACACACACACACACACACACACACACACACTAAACAGTTGGCACTTAGTCCCAGGTAGGCAGTGAATTAAGGCTGGGATGACAGGAATTCAGCTTTAGTCTGTAATCTTTAGTCTGGATTCTTTGAGCAGGATAGAAAGGGGAAGCCTTTACAAATGCACGTACAGGCAAATACACACACACACACTTTTCTTGCAGCTCATTCCATAACTCTGCTACGGCGACAACACTTCCTTTCAAGGCCGGGGCCCTGATGGGATTAAGGGTTTGCTCTCGGACGTGATTCCTGCCACGGCCGTGCTCCACTCGGGATCGGCCTCATTCATTGGCCTGAAGCCATCGAGCTGCTTCCACTGCACAATGAGCAGAGTCAATAGCACCAGCCAAAAGAAGAAGTTCACCCAGGTCGAGGTCTGCAGAAACAAACAAACAATTGTGCTCAGGGCCACTGGCACCTTGCAAAGACGCAATTATTTTCAAAAAGGTGCAATTAAACCCGTGCATCGTCTACGAGGCATAAATCCACCTGGTGCAGAAGGCAGAGAACCTCATTGTGGGTCTACTCCTGGGCCTGGCCAGGCTTGCTATGAACAGGTCCAGGCAGAGGGCTGTGGAGGGGGAATCCTATCTGAACCCTCCCCCCAACCCCCAGTTACATTTGAGCCCAGGTGTCCCTGGGAGGGGGAGCATGCAGTGTCCCATCCATGCTCTTGATGCCTTTAGAGAGAGGTGGGCACTGCAGGGATACAGCATTTCCCCAACTCCACTTTCTTCTAGTCCCTTCCCACACTCCCTACACCCCTCCCCTCTCACCTTTACCGTGCGTATTAACCATAATGGGCTCTTGCTTGTAAATACTGAATTGGCAACACAGGTGTTTTTACTGGTGGTGGATAGTGGTTTTAAATTTTAAAATGTCACGGTGATTTTAGTGGTGGGTAGGTCGTTGGTGTGAGATAGCAATCTGGGTAAACGAAAGAAAAATGAGGCACAAGTCAGGGGTGGGATGGAATACCCCCCACTTGCCCCTGGATGGGGGCAGACCCAACAACACTGAAGCAGCTCAACACCATCCAGGACAAAGCAGCGTCCGCTTGACTGGCACCACATCCCACTCCCCCCACCCACCGACGCTCAGTAGCAGCAGTGTGTACCATCTACAAGATGCCCTGCAGAGATTCACCAAAGATCCTCAGGCAGCACCTTCCAAACCCACGACCCACTTCCATCTGGAAGGACAAGGGGAGCAGGTACATGGGATCACCACTCCCTGCACGTTCCCCTCAGAGCCACACCCCCATCCTGACTTGGAAATATAATCGGCCGTTCCTTCAGTGTTGCCGGGTCAAAATCCTGGAATTCCCCACAACCCCCTAAACAAGAACAATGACAATTTTCCAGCCCAGGACCAGGGCATTCAGCCCCTCTCCTCACGTGGAACAGATTTCCTGTTTTGGGTGGCTAGGATTGGGCCGTGAGTGGAGCCTACTGTTTCCAGGGTACAGACTGTCCTCTGCTATTTCAGCCAAGCCATCATTCCTTTGGGCTAGTCAACCACAGGAGCTGAACACCATCCTGCCTCAGAAAACTTGCACCAGGAAGATTTCTGTCCTCCTAACCCCTATCCCCGATAACCTTGTCTGGACTAAGCAAACAGACAAATTCAGGCCGTCCAAATTCTGCACAGACTGTACTTCAGATCCACCTCACTTGGATTCGAGAGAGAAACATAGATTCAAACAATGACTTGAATTCACAAAATTGCTTTAAATTAATACAAAGTCCTTCATAATGTCTTCAAATCAGATAGAATTTGAACGGATCCACACAGACAGATTTAATGGGACAGGTATTAAAAGCTCAGTTTGAAAAGCCTTTTTTAAAAAAAAAAAAAAAAAAATCAGAGAAAGAGAAACAAAAGTTTAGGGAAGAAATTTCTGAGCTCAGGGCCCCAAGGCAGCTGAAGGCACTGCCCTCAATGGAGGACGATGGGAATCGGAGGATGCTCGAGAGGCTGGGTTTGGAGGTGGTTACAGACATAGGAAGGGGGTGTAGAGGCCAGGGAGGATGACAGAAATAGGGAAGAGATCAAGGGAGTTGAAAACAGAAAAAGAGAACTTTAAATGGATGGACCCGGCTCTAAATGTTGTCATTGAACACGGGGAGTTACAGTACACTGGGCTGAGAGAGGGGGGCATCATTATTTAGGATGAGCTGAAGTTGGAACAGAGTGGGGGGTGGAGGAGTCAGGCACGAAAAAAAGAAGGTCATAACACTGAAGAACATAAATAACTTACAATTAAACGGAACGGTTCACAGTAAAATGGTATCAGTCTCACCTCAGCACTGGTAAAGTTTTGGTAGAAGCGGGAACCATCGTATGGCGACGTCCAGTCCATTTTCTCACCATCAGAGCAGCTAAGGAAGAGAAGTGATTAGACTCGGGCACTGTAAGTTTTCTTTCCAAATTTGTTCCATCATCCCAGCCGCGCAGCCTTCCCACGAAGCTCTGCTCCTTTTGTAACTCCCAGGTTACTCAGACAAGCATCAAATCTATGTCCAGGACAACACAAATTGCAAAAGAAATTCTGCCTGATCGACAGGAGCCAGTGCCAAGGGAGCACTGCGCTGTCAGATGAGATATTCTCCCAAGAAAACCCAATGTTGGTTTCAAAAACAAAAGCAAAATGATGTGGGTCACTTATGTTGCTGTGCGTGGGATCTTGCTGTGTGACAATTGGCTGCAAAATAATGGAACAGACCTCACTTCAAAAGCAAAGAAAAAGTGACTTGTTGGCTGTGAGGTTCCAAATTGGTGAAAGGTGCTAGAGAAATGCAAATCTTCTCTCTCCCAGCTGCCCTGTATCCTTCAGGCCTCGCTTAATTTTGTAATGAATATGAGGCGCACGTTCCCTTTCCCTCCCACTGGTGCTGGCTCTGCTAAATTAGCTTCTGGAAGCCCCTTGCCTTCTCTGCCCTCATCATCCCACTCCCTAGCCTGTCGGAACATGCCCCCTGCCAGGGTCCAGGGCGACTACATGGTGATGCCCGTCCCTGGCCGGGCCCCGGTTCTCATTGTTACCTCTTGACTCCAGCTTCCGAGAGAAGGGACTGACAAAACGAGCTGAGGCCAACTCGCAGGAGGCAGCCAGAGACCAGCAGGAGGAAGAGGAAGATCCCGGCTGTCACCAGGCAGGCTGTGAGCCATCGTGAGCCCCTGAGCAACCAAAACACAGAACAGATGGAGTCTCAGTGCGTTAAAGCCATCTCTCCTGCAGCACCCCCCGTTCCTCTGACAGCCCCACAATCATTACCCCCATCCCCTCTCCACTCCTACCATCTTCCCCTCCACCCCCCCAACCAGTCCATCTCTACCCAATCTCCACTGTCTCTCCCCATCTAACCCATCTCTCCCCTCCGCCACTCCCAAAACATCACCCAGCTCTCCCGACCTACCTCACTGGTCTCTCCCCATCCCCTCCAGCTCTTGCCCATCCCCTGCATCCGTCTGCCAAGTACCCCCCACCCTGTCTCTGCTCCAACCCCCTCATCTCTCCCCCACAAACTCCCCAGTCTCTCCCCACCCCCATCTTGTCCCATCCCCTCACCCCACCCTTGGTCTTTTCCCCACTCCACCCATTTCTCACCCCCGCCGTCTCTATCTTTCCCCCATTGCCCCCAACCTCGATTCCTTCCCCACCCCCACATAGCCTATCACCCATCTCATCCATCTCTCCCCCACCTTGCCCCTCCACATCACACCCTTTCTTCTCCCCCTCCCCCACCAAATCCTGTACCACAACCTGGGTCAGAGGTGATCAGTTCACTAGGTCAGACACCGACCAGATCATCAAGGACGATATTCACAGGAGTTTAGAAGAACGAGGGGAATCTCATAGAAACCTATAAAATTCTAACAGGGTCAACACAGGAAAGGATGTTCCTGATGACCCAGGAATCCAGAACCAGGGGGTCACAGTCTAAGGATTGGTGGGTGTGCCATTTTGGACTGAGATGGGAAGAAATGTCTTCACCCAGAGAGTGGGGAGCCTCTGGGATTCTCTGCCACAGTCGAAAATGAAACATTGAGTGTTTGCAAGGAGCAGTTCAATCCCTTTAGCCTGAAGGACTCTGTCTAAAAGGATATGGGGTGGGGGGAAGCAGGAACAGGGGTCGGAGTTGGATGATTCAGCCGCAATCATATTGAAGGGGGCTAGCAGGTTGAATGAGCCCAAATGGCCTCCTCGTCTCTATTCCCCACATTGCTAATATTGATCGATTATTGGAGGATCGATCGATCAGCCTCCGTGAAAGACCCTGGCTCTCGGCCGCGCTCCACTATGCCTGACGGCGACCTGAGGAAAACGTGCATTGCTGTAACGCCGTTGGAAGGCAGCAGCAGTGCCGAGGAGAACACGCAACGTCTCACCTCGTCTGGACCCGATCTCTGTCGGAGGGGTCGGATTTATGGAGCACCTTTTGAGGCGCGTGGTGGCGGGGGGAGCTGTACCGATGGAGAGCCGGTGCCGAGGTAGGGGGAGGGGGCCCTCTCTGTGGGTGGAGGCAGCTGGGGCTGGTCCCCGAGAACCAGTGCACTGTATTTTACAGCTGAGGGAGGGGCACAATGCACCGTGAGGTGGGGCGGGGTGGGGGTGGGGGGTCTTCCGTTGTGAACAGCCACCGCCGAGTAGGCACAGTCGCACCCACACTCACCTGTTTGCTTCCTCGATGTAGCTGGTATAGATGAAATAGAAGACGGTACAAAAACAGTAGATGGCGATGCCCACAGAGACGGCACTGACAAAGCCGCAGAGGGTAACGCTGCCAAAGTGCTCCACCTCCAGGGATTTTGCCGTCGAGTTGTACTTGGTTGTGCCGTAGAGGATACAGCCGGAGTTAAACTCACCCTGAAAACCGGAGCACGGACACCGGGATGACACACTCTGTCTGGGAGACTCCTTTGCCCTCGGAGACGGGCACTGGGATCGGACAGGAACTCACACTTCCACCCCACCCCCAACCACCTTGCCCGCTCGCCCCACCAGCTCCACGTATCCTACCCACTCACCCCCAGCCAACCAACTCTCCCACAAATTCCACAGCTGACCCCCATTGCTCTCACTCCCGGCTGGCACACCCCACCTCATAGCCCCCACCCACCCCGGCACGCCCCGTCTGTTCCCCCCCAACCGGCGCCCCCCTCCCCCCCACGCTGCCCCCCCTCCCCGGCCACCCCCACTGGGCGTGACCTGCCTGCACCCCCCGAACCCCACTCGCACCCCTGACCCAACATGCCCCACCTTGCAGCCCTCACCCTTCCACCAACACGCCCCACTCGCACCCCCAACCCAACATGCTCCACTTGTTCCCCCCACCCCCAACCAACATGCCCCACTCACAGCCCCATCCACCCCCAACCCATCAACACTCCCAATGTGGAAACTGAGGGAGTGGAAAGTTTTTGGCTGGGGGGGTGGGGGGTGTGTGCGCTGAAGGGTGGCCTTGTCTATCTCCTCAGTTGGCAATGGTAGAGGCCACCGGTTTGGAAACCTCTGTCCAATAAAACATGGAGCAGGCTACTCATTGCTTCAAGGAAGCTTCGGTAGGGTCGGTGGGGGTTGGGGGGATGGATTTTGTGACGTTAAAAAGGTTGCAGCTACATTAATGTTTCTTTTGCCTCTGTTGTGGGAGCTTGCCGTGCACAAATAAACCACCTTGTAAAAATTTGGTTTAGAAGAAATCCACAGATTACGCGAAAGCACTATACAAATACAAGTCCTGTATTTTCAGGGCCCATGTGTTATTCAGAGCATTCATTAAGAGAGGGGAAAGATAGATCTCAAGTCACGAGATGGATCAGGAGACAAGCATTATTTCATTAATATTCCCAGGAATGGGGTGGGGGAGTGGGAGTGGTGTGTGTGTGAGGTGGGGTTGAAGCTGGGGTGGGGAGGTGCGGGGAGATGTGCAGGAGAGGCAGGGCAAGAGAGTGAGTGAGGTGGTCACGGGGAAGAGAGACAGCACCTGGAGAGGGGGAAGTTTTGAGGGTTGTGGGGTGGGGTGGGGAGGTGAGTTGGAGTGGGGAGACAGAGAGCCGGGGCTGGTGGAGCAGGACGGCAAAGGGGAAAGGGAGCACTGTCAGAGCTGACTGCCCATCCCGCGCCTTCAGGAATGAATCTCCAACTTGGGAGAAGCCTAGGACACCTCCTACCCTGCTCAGCACTGTCCACAAAGAATTCAGAGAGTGAGAGGCCTTTGGGATCTGTCAAGTCCTTACCTGGATCCCTTACAATATACCCTACATTCCAATCAAACCTTCGCACAGCAAGAGGCAACAATTTAGCTCCCACTCACCAAACCTTCCTACAGCACCTTCCAAACCCATGACCACTACCATCTAGAAGGACAAGGGGCAACAGATACATGGGAACACCACCCCCTGCACGTTCCCCTCCGAGCCCCTCACCATCCTGACTTGGAAATTTTTTGCTGTTCCTTCAGTGTCAAAGGGCCTTGTGGAATTATCACTGGACTGTTAATCCAGAAACTGAGGTGATGTTCTCAGGACGTGGGTTCGAATCCCACCACAGCAGATGATGGAATTTGTACTCAATAAAAATTTGGGAATTAAGAGCCTAATGGTGACCGTGAATCCATTGCCAGTTGTCGGAAAACCCATCTGGTTCACTAACATCCTTTAGGGAAGGAAACTGCCATCCGTACCTGGTCTGGCCTACATGTGACTCCAGACCCACAGCAAGGTGGTTGTCTCTTAACTGCCCTCTGGGCAATTAGGGATGGACAATAAATGCTGACCTAGCCAGTGATGCCCTCATCCCTTGAATGAATGATAAACAAAACCCCTGGAATTCCCTCTCTAAGGGGCATTGGGGGTCACCCCACAGCACATGGACTGCAGCGGTTCAAGGCGGCAGCTCCTACTCACCTTCTTAAACAGACAGGCAAATCTTAGTCTGAAAAGACAAACAACCCACACTGAAATAAGATCCTGCTCGCTGTTCGAGAGGGGTGTAAAACTCAAAACAAGTTTCTCTGCTTCTAGCTCACCCTCCCAGCACTGCGTGACTAAGCAACTGGGCTAGAGAATACAGACACTTGGAGCTTCCAGTCCCAAAAGCATCCCCAAGCACACAGCTGCCGAACTGCATGCATGCGTAGGACAGGAGACAGAGGATTCCTTCTCTGAAACAAAGAAACTACCATTGAAAAGTTGCAGCACAGAAAGAGGCCATTCAGCCCATCGTCTCTGTGCTGAGTAAACTTAGCTGCCCATTCAAATCCCATTTATCACCACTCAGTCCGTAGCCTCGAAAGTTCCAGCTCTTCAGGGGCAGACCCAGGTTCGTTTTAAATGCGTTGAGGCGGTTTCCAGCCTCCAACACCAAACTGAGCAAATTCCAGACTCCCACCAGTCTCTGGGTGAAAAGGTTTTCCCTCATGTCCCCTCTAATCCTGCTGCCAGCCACCTTAAGTCCATACCCCTCAGAAATTGACCTGTGTTAGGGGAACACAAATCTCCCCAGCCATTCTACCCACATCCCCTTGTCATATTGTACACCTTGTTTAAACCACCTCCTCTGTTCTAAGGAAAATGACCCTAACCTATCCAATCTTTCCTCAATAGCTTCAATTTTCTAACCCTGGTAACATTCTTGTAAATTTCCTCTGTAATCTCACGAGAGATAATTACTTCCTCCCTGTAAATGTGGTGACCAGAACTCTACAGAAAACTCCAGCTAACTACTGAGATAACGGTGTGGAGCTGGATGAACACAGCAGGCCAAGCAGCATCATAGGTGCAGGAAGGCTGACGTTTTGGGCCTAGTCCCTTCTTCAGAAAAGGGTTTTCTGAAGAAGGGTCTAGGCCTGAAACATCAGCCTTCCTGCTCCTCTGATGCTGCTTGGCCTTCTGTGTTCATCCAGCTCCACACCTTGTTATCTCAGATTCTCCAGCATCTGCAGGTCCTACTATCTTCCAGCTAACT
Organism: Ginglymostoma cirratum; assembly: GCA_024137785.1. NCBI lineage: Eukaryota > Metazoa > Chordata > Chondrichthyes > Orectolobiformes > Ginglymostomatidae > Ginglymostoma > Ginglymostoma cirratum. The sequence continues at coordinate 360,561 of JAHRHZ010000161.1, read as the reverse complement.
AGTGTCCGATACAGTTCTGGACATCCCTGCTCTTGTATTCAGCACCTCACCCAGTGAAGGAAAGCATCCCAAATGCTTTCTTTATCACCTTACCTACACACCCTGGCACCTTCAGCAACTTGCAGACATACCCTGCAAGGTGTTTTGAGTCGGATGTTAGCAGAGACTTGTACCGTCTCCTGAGGGAGAGGCTTGGTCCCAATCCTCTTCACTATAGCACATCATCTGCCCAAATTGCTGGGCACAGGATCTTGCTGTGCACAAGTGGGCTGCAGTGACTCATGCCCAACTGGCCCCAAAGCACGTAGGGGAGTGCCAGAGAACTTGGTATCGAGGCCAATCTTGGTAAGCGGCAGCCTGCTATTTGACAGTGAGGGGCATCACCAAACTGCCAAAACTGACCCACTGTTTGAACCAGACACGGGTTGTTCCCTCACACGTGGGACCAGCAGGCACCTCCGTCCTGTTTTCACCCCTTACCCTCTCAAAGGGCTACAGTGTAGGCCCATCAAGGGGGACAAATGGGAAATCAAAACAGTGAACCCTGACAGAAATGGATTACAAAGCAAAGACGGAACTTGTGTTGTGTTGCTCCTTAACCCCATGCTGCACTTTGTTTCACACTGTATGCCCAATAAACATTTCTCGAGAGATTAAAACATTAACTTTCCTGCTCCTCTGATGCTGCCTGGCCTGTGTTCCTCCAGCTCCACACTGCGTTATCTCTGACTCCAACATCAGCAGTTCCTACTATCTCAGTTTACTGGGTATGGAAGGTTTGAGGTATAAAGGAAGGCTGGGTCATTTTTCACTGGAGCAGAGGAGGTCGAGAGGTGACCTTATAGAAGTCTGTAAGGTAATGAGGGGTATAGATAGAGTTGACTCTTCCTTAGGATAGGGGATTTCAAGCCTAAGGGGCACATTTTTAAAGGTGAGAGAAGACAGATTTTAAAAAGACACAAGGGGTAATTTTTTAAAAACACACAGTGTGGAATGAGCTTCCAGAGGATGGATGTGGGTACAACAGTTAAAAGACATTTGAATAAACACATGGATAGGAAAGGTTTGGAGAGAAATGGGCCAGGAGCAGGCAGGTGGGACTAGTTTAGTTTGGGATTATGGTCAGCATGGACTGTTTGGGCCAAATGGCCTGATTCCAAGCTGTATGACTGTAAGGCTATAAATCAACGATAAGAAAACAAGCCCTTACCACTATATGCTATAACATTCTGGGCCAAAAGCAATTGTAACGAGGTGCTATCTTCGTCTCTCAGAGTGGATAAGGATTTGTGAAATTGACGCTAATATTGTCAGCACGTGTTAGTTGCCAAGTTAACATCGAGGAAGCAAATAACAAAAAAGTTTTCTCTCCACTCAATCCTTCCCTGAACCGTTTTGCTGTGGAAAGTGTTTTCATTTTTAAAAGGATTTTAGTTTAAGTATCAGCCACCCACACGGACACACACACACACACACACACACACACACACGTCCTTTCCTCCTCTTCCCCACCACCACACACAAAAACTGTTACAACTTTTAAAAAGTTTCTCATCGCGGTTATAGAAGGAGCTACACATCTGAAAATATTTCAAATAACACCAAGTGGCGTCAACGACCCTTCCAGAACCATTTTTACCCTCTCTCCCAAAGTTTTGTTCTACTCCTGGACAAGGGGTCTCGTTATCTAGCAAAGTCCAGGTTAATATTTAAGTCAGAAAAACAATTTTTTTTAGGGCTGGCATCACTTTGTTGTTCTGCACCCTCCATCTCTGTCCTCCCAGCTAATTCCTTACCTGGGTAACTGTAACGACAGCAGCACTGACGATACCACAAATAAATGCGGCTGCATAAACCGAGAACTCCACACACAGAAGCAGTGAAAGCGCCATCTTCCAAACACGGATCACAGAAATACGGAACTGCAATAACTTTTCTCTTTCAAAGGGGAGGGGATCTGTGTTCTTTGCACAGCCCTTTCCCTCACCTGACATTCATTCGCTGAATGACACAGCCCCGTCCAACCCCCAGGCTTTCCAATTTGCCAAATTGCAAACCTCACTTTGCATTTTGCATCTCAGGGGTTCACGCACAAAATGGCACAGAAGTTGTTGACTTTATTTCCTGCACAGTGGCACCAGTGGGTAGGATACTTGCGTGCCCGGGGAGTGGGGCTCACCTCTCCGTGTTGGGGATCTGGGCACCACGAGCTAGACTTAAGGCTGACATGCACTGCCAGTGCTGAGGGAGCAGGCACTGTCAGAGGGTCAGCACTGAGGGAGTGGGCACTGTTGGAGGGGTCAGTGCTGAGGGAGCACTGCACTGTCGGTGGGTCAGTGCTGAGGGAGCAGGCACTGTCGGTGGGTCAGTGCTGAGGGAGCACTGCACTGTCGGAGGGTCAGTGTTGAGGGAGCGGACACTGTCAGACGGTCAGTGCTGAGGGAGTGGGCTTTGTCAGTGGGTCAGTGCTAAGGGAGCGCCGCACTGTCGGAGGGTCAGTGCTGAGGGAGCTCTTTACTGTCAGAAATACAGTCTTTCGCTTGTAACAATAAACTCAGGACTGTCCTTGCAGATGGCAGTAAAATGATTCAATCTCCAACAATGCGCCTCTCCGTCAGTACAAATAGATTCAGCAGGAGAGGACATGTGAACAGGTGCAGATGAAAGGTGTTCACTGTTGGAACATGAGGATTTGGTTGAAATTCTGGAGAATTCAGTTCTCTGACTCCCTGAATAGTCAATTAGCAAAGCTGCAACCAGATTCATAATTGTAATAAACAATAAACGGGAGCAGGGGTAAGGCTTTCAGACCCTCAAGCCCATTCCACCATTCCACTAGACCATGGCCAATCTACATCTGCACCATTTTCTCTCACTATCCCCATGTTCCTTGATGTCTTTTACATCTAGAAATCTTGAACACACTCAGTGATTGGGCCTCCACATTCCTCGAGCATGGAGAATTGCAAAGAGGGAGCAGTCTTCTGAATCTGGAAGAGGAACTTTCCACTTGAAGAGGACCATCTCCTAGAATCATAGATTCATGGAGTTTTCAGGGGTTAGAAAGTGGCCCTTCGGCCCACTGTGTCCATGCTGGCCATCAAACAGCCATCTATTTAATCCCACTTTTCAGCATGCAAATAAAACTTCCCGCAGATCCTCACCCTGGTGACTCTTCAGAACACTGTGATCAGAAATTCTGAAGAAGGGTCACTAGACCCGAATCATTAATTCTGCTTCTCTCTGCACAGATGCTGCCAGACCGGCACAGTTTCGCCAGCAATTTCTCTTTTTGTTTCAGCATTTGTTCCATAGCCTCATATGCCATGGTATCCTCTACATTGTGGGTGTGTGGGTTCTGGGGTGGAGGGTGTTGTGGAAATGTAGGGTTGGAGGGCCCATGCTGGGCATGGCTTTTAAAGGGGCGTATTTGGGGGTGGGGGAGGAATGAACAGGCCGAATGGCTTGCTTGCTTGATGCTGCCTGGCTGGTGTAACCTACCCAAAACAGCAGAAGGAAGGATTGTGGTAGGCCATTCAGCCCATCGAGCATGTTCTGCCATTCAATGAGGTTAGGGCGGATAGGGTCAGAAAGATATACAGCATAGAATCAGACCTTTTGGTCCAACATATCCATGCCAACCAGATATCGTAAATTAATATAGTCCTATTTGCCAGCATTTGGCCCGTATCTCCTCCAAACCCTTCCTATTCATGAAAATGTTGCCTCTTAGGTCCCTTTTAAATCTTTCCCCTCTCACCTTAAACCTATGTCCTCTAGTTTTGAACTCCCCCACCCTGGGGAAAAGATCCTGGCTCTTCACCCTATCCATGTCCCTCATGGTTTTATAAGCCTCAGCCTCCAGGGAAAATAGCCCCAGCCCATTCAGTGTCTTACTTTTTCACACAGAGGGTGGTGCGTGTGTGGAACGAACTGCTGGAGGAGCTGGTGGAGGCTGGTACAATTACAACATTTAAAAGGCATCTGGATGGATACCTGAGTAGGAAGAGTTTAGAGTGATATAGGCCAAACGTGGCAAATGGGAACTAGCTTAATTTAGGATATCCGGTCAACATGGGTGAGTTGGACTGAAGGGTCTGTTTCCATAGTCTATAGGTGTGAGGCTGGAAAAGCGTAGCAGGTCAGACAGCATCCGAGGGGCAGGTGAGTCAACGTTTCGGGCCGAAACCCTTCGTCAGGTTGCTTTTCCAGCGTCGCTCCTATAGACTCTGGCTTCCAGCATCCGCCGTCCTTATTGTCTCTGGGTCTGTTTCAGTGTTGTACATCTCTATGACTCTCCCTGCAGCTCAAACTCTCCAGTCCTTGTGGCACATGGCCTATTCCCCAAATGCCTGCCTTTTGACCCATTGCCCAGAGGAAGGAGACGCACGACTGGAAGCAGGCAGAAGTAGTCAGGGAGAAGTTTTTGGTGCTGTTGACATGGAGCTGATGACCCTGTCTCTCCAGCCTTTAGCTCAGGGTCAGTCTGGCAGGAGGTGGTCGGCTACTGTCAATCATCGCAAAGGCCACGCCCCCCTCGGTTTACGACTGTGCCGTCAGTTAGGTGGCGCTCTCCCTTTCTCGCTCTCTCTCTCTCTCCGGCGGCCCGGGCAACATGGCGGACGGGGTAAGTGGAAGCTCCCGATTACAATCCGCGGTGTATCGGCGCCATCCCGGCTCCGGGGACCCGGCTGGCGGTCCCGAAACCTCGGCGGGTCTTTCTCACTGAGCCGTGTGCCTCCATTTCCCGCAGATCCTGTACTCGTACCCGGAGAACTGGCGGGCCTACAAGGCGCTGATCGCCGCCCAGTACAGCGGCTCCAAGCTGCGGCTCCAGAGCGGGCCGCCGCATTTCGCCTTCGGACAGACCAACAGGAGCGCCGACTTCCTGCACAAGTTCCCCCTCGGCAAGGTCAGTCTGTCTGTCAGGCAGGGAGGGATGGAGGGACAGACAGGGGATCCGGAGCAAGCTCTGGGCTGAGGGGGAGATGGCATCACCCCACCTCGTCCCCCCCCCCCCTCAGCCCCTCTCGTCCCCCCCCCCCTCAGCCCCTCTCGTCCACCCACCCCCTCTCATCCCCAGCCCCCCGACCCCCTCTCATCCCCAGCCCCCCCTCCTCACCCCTCCATCCCTACACCCCCCTGCTCATCCCCACAATCCCCCCCCCAGTCCCCACCCCCTGCTATCCTCCCAACCTCCCCACCCTCACACTTAACCACCCACCCCCACCAGCCTTCGTTTGCCCTCCCCCATCCTGCCGCTCTCTTCCCCCCTGTCCC
>JAHRHZ010000161.1:307210-354881 GCA_024137785.1 Ginglymostoma cirratum | reverse complement strand
CACCCCCCAACCCACCCCGAACACACCCCCCCCCGATCCCGCCGCTCTCCCCCTGTGATCAGAGGGTATTTGAGAACAAATGTCCAAGTGCTTTCGATCTCTTCCTTTTCCTCCTACAACAGACTGGGAATTTTCCAGCTTTAAGCCGGCTACAACTGCTTCCCTCTCACTTTCTGACTGCCTCCATTACCCCCGCCCACCATGGTTTCTCTACCTACGCTGTGCTACGCTTCACCCTGAAGCCCCATTACCTTTCTGACCCCTGCTCATCACCAGTTCTCACCCCTTTGCTGACCCACCACTAACCTTTTCACCCTACCCCAGCACTGCTTCCAATAATCATAGCTCCAAATCTCACTCTTAAAGGGGATTGTGTTGAAAAGGTAGCCCAGAGTGAGTAAACTGCAATCAGTGAAATGATAATAAATCACTTTTCATTCACTTACAAAACAATACCACCACTGGATCGTGGAGTCATAGAGGTTTACATCATGGAAACAGGCCCTTTGGTCCATATCCCTCCATACCCTTCCCATCCAGGCACCTGTTTCTTCAGTGTCAAAATTGTACTCGCGTCCACTACTACCTCTGGCAGCCCATTCTAGACACTCACCACCGTGTGAAAAAAATTGCCCCTCTGGTCTCTTCTACGTATCTTGCCTCTCACCTTAAACCTGTGCCTTGTAATTTTAGACTCCTGTACTGTGGGGAGAAGCTGTTGAACCCGGATTGCAATGCCTCTCGTGATTTTATAGACCTCTATAAGGTCATCCCTCAGTGTCCTACCTCAGGGAAAACAGTCCCAGCTTGTCCAGCCTCTCCTTATAACTCAAACCTTCAGTCTGGGCAACATCCTAGTAAATAGTTTCTGCTTTCTTTCTAGTTTAATAATATCCTTTCTATAGTAGGGCAGCTAGAACTGCACACAGTACTCCAAGTGTGGCCCTACTAAAGTTTTGTACAGATCCAGCAAGATTGTCTTGAAATAGTACATTCAGCCCTGCTGCGCAGGGATTATTGGAGGAAGGGGGACTGTCCACTTCTCTGTTGTATGGTATTATATTCCATCACCTTGTCTTTTTGTTGCCCTAATTGCCTTTTGGAGGAGGTGATGGCGAGCTGTCATGAGGCGCTGCTGCCTGTGGAGTGTAGGGACACACGCGGTTTTGTTGGGAAGAGAGTTCTAGGATTTTGATCCAGCAACAATGTAGGAGCAACCAATATATTTCTGAATTATTGTGATGTATCTTGAGGGTACTCGCAATGTGAGCTGCTCCCATTTATCTGCTCCCCTTGCCCTTCTCAGTGGTGGAGGTCACAGATTTTAAAGATGTGTGGAGTTTGCTAATGTTCACTCCTTGACCCCATTTTTCAGAGATTTTAATGTGTATCCCTGCTACCACACCAATCCCGAATTACTGGAGTCTCACATTTTGGCTCTTTGGATGTGGAGCAGGATTGTCTGACATCGAGTGGACCTGCCTGTCTCAAATTCTGACAGGCTCAGGAGCAGGGATAGTGCTTGATGCTGCTATGACCTCACTGCTGGTTCGAGGCAATCTGTTGGTGTCAGCAACATGTCAGTGAGAATGTGAATTGAAGCTAGTTGTTATGTGACGGATGAATGACTGTCTGGTATGTGCAGCCCGCTGTCAGCATGGCTTGAGTAACAGCACTCTCTCCCTGGAGTCAGAACCCTCTCGATTGTAGACCGGGGGCCATTCGGTGCCTTGGGTCTATTCCTTTGTTATTCAGTGAGTGATTTGTACTTCATCCCTCAATAATGGGCACTTGGGGGTTAGAGGCGGGGGTGGAATATAAGTGTGGAAGTGTCACCACAACTGTACAAGGTATTGGTAAGCTTGAACCTGGAATCTTGTGTACAGTTTTGGTCTCCTTATTTAAAAAGGGATGTAATTGCATTGGATGCAGTTCAGGGAAGGTTCACTTGGCTCATTCCTGACATGAAGAAAGGTTCAGTAGGTTGGGCCTGTGCTCAAGAGTTTGAAAGAATGAGAGGTGATCTTGTTGAGACACATAAGATTGTGAGAGGGGTTTGATGGGGTGGATTCTGAGAAAATGTTTCCCTCCTGGGAAGGGGATTGGAGAAGGCACAGCTCCACAATATGGGGGTCATCTATTTATGATGGAGATGAGGACATTTCCTCCGAGGGTTGGGGTCTGGCTCGTTGTTAATCTCAGCCTTGAATATATTTCTGTTTTTGATCAACAAGGGAGTCAAGGGTTATGAGTGGGCAGACAAGGTGGAGCTGAGTCCACAGTAAGATCGGGCATGGGTCGTGTTGAATTGTCCAGCAGGTCTAAGGGACTTGATGGCCTGGTACTCTTGTTTGCCATATCCATTCAGTATTAGCTGACCTCTACCACACTTTTCAGTCAGTGTGTGGGGTTTTATTGTAAGAGGGAATCTTTTGTGGTGCAGTGGTAGTGACCCTATATTTGAGTCAGGAGGCCCAGGTTCCAGTTTGACCTACTCCAGAGGTGAGTAATAACTTCTCCAAAGAGGTTGGCTAGAAGACATGTTCCAGATCGCCAAAGATACTTCCCAATTTCACCCCCAGTTCTAGTTTTGCGGCTGTCACACCAGCGTAGTACTGGGACAGTACAGTGTTGTAGACAGTGTAAATCTGAGAAATTGACTTGTACTCAAGTTCTGATGCAGTGACCCCTCACAGATGCTGACATGCCTCTCATTTAATCCAGGATTTTCCACTCTTTTGTTGTGATTCCTGTGATATAGTTTGTTGAGTGCGCTATGTGGTACTCCTCCCTGTGGGAGAGAGATTCTTTCCCAAGTTTCCCAGATTTGCTGACTGAGGCTTGAAGCAGCTCAGGGTATCTGTTTTTGACTGACATCGGTCTGACACTCTGGTTACAGTGTTGAGGGTGTGCCATAAAAACGACATGCTATAGTGTCTCAGCAGGTAAGGCAGCATCTATGGAGGGAGAAACACGCACAACCCTTATCAAAATGTCATCTTGGACTCCTTTTCTCTCTCCACAGACACTGCTAGAACTGTTGAATTCCTCCGGCATTTTCTGTTTTTATTTCAGATTTCCAGCATCCGCAGAGTATTCCTTCTATTTGAGAGAATGCCATGTTGTTGGATAGTGCAGTCTTCCAGTTAAGAAGTTAAACCGGGTCTCTGTCTACCATCTTGGGTGATGCCAGGGCAGACAACTGTGGGATCACTTAGCTCTTTCGCTGATGTGCTGCTTCTGCTGTTTGGCGCACAATATGTTGTAGCTTCATCAGATCGACACCTAGTTTTTAGACATGCCTGGTGCTGCTTCTAGAATGCCCTCCTGCACTCTTCTTTGAACCAGAGTTGATTTCTCAGCTTGATGGTCATGGTAGAGCCATAGGTTTACTGTCCATGGCACTTTGTGGATGCCTGATTTGGAGTTGCAGGTCTCTTTGAAATTGATCTGTTCAGCAGTGCCAACCTTTAACCCAATTTTCAGTCACCCATCTAATATCTTTACGTGGCTTGTCAAGTTATTTTTAATAATGGTTCTGTGAAGCACGTACCACTTTATTGAAGTCACTATGTAATCTGCAGCTTTGAAGGGAATTGCTGTGGCCTGGTTGTTAAGGCTGCAGTGAATTGGGGCAGAGCTCTGTTGGAATCGACAGCAAGTGAACTTTGGGGCTTATCAGCAATATAATTGAAACCTCTCATTGAGGTCCCCAGGTACACTATGGCTTGCATGGGAGGCTGATACCAAGATAGGAGCCCTTGGGATGCAGGGCAGTTTGGAGACTTGGATCCAAAGTTTACTTAGTGGCCAGAGGCAGGGGGTGATGGTTGAGGTTATCCTTGTGATTGGAGGCCTGTGTCCACTTGTTTACTGTAGTTGTTCAGCCTTGGTCCCTTTGCTGTTTGTTGTGTACTTCAGTGATCTCGACATGAATGTAGGATGTCTGGGCAGTAGGTTTGCAGATGTTTCAGAGATAGTAGGAACTGCAGATGCGGGAGAATCTGAGGTAACAATAACAATGATTTTCTGAAGAAGGGTCTAGGCCCGAAACGTCAGCCTTCCTGCTCCTCTGACGCTGCTTGGCCTGCTGTGTTCATCCAGCTCTACACCTTGTTATCTCAGGTTTGTAGATGTCATGGGTTAAATAGTGAGGAGGAAAGTTTTAGACTGCAGGACAGTGTATGCAAGCTGTTCAGATGAACATTGGCAAATAGAATTGAATCAGGAGAAGGTGCGAGGTGATACATTTTGGAAGGACTGACAAAGTAAGTGTACACAATGAATGGTAGGACCCTAGGAAGTAACAGTGGGTAAGAATGCATTGAATACAAGAGCAGGGTGGTTACAATGGAGCTGTGTAAGATGTTAGTTAGGCTGGAGTACAGCATGCAGTTCTGACCACAATACTATAGGAAAGACATGACTATTAGAGAAGGTACAGAGATGATTCACCAGAATGTTACCTGTGAGGAGTTTTTCTGCTATGAAGAGATTGTTTAGGATTGTTATCTTTGGAGCAGAAATGGCTGAGAGGGAGCCTGTTTGAGATGTGCAAAAGGTAAGACGAAATCTCATTCCTTAGTGGAGTCAGTACCAGTGGGAATTAATTAAAAGTAGGGAGCAAAATATCGAGAAGATTTAAGGAAGACTTTTTTTTTCCACCCAGAGGTTGGTAGGTATCCGGAACTGTCTTTGAAAGGGTGGTAGGTGCTGGAATCACTACATCACATGGGGTGAACACTGCAATGCCATAGCATACAGGGCTACAGGCTGAGAAGTAGGATCAGAGTGGATAGGTACATGATAGAGATACCAAAGGGCCTCTTTCCATTCTGTAAATCTCTGACCCTATCATGACTGACCTTCTACCTAAGCTCCACTTCCCTGACTTCCTATCTCTGAATTCTGTTTTGTGGCTGACATTGGGCTGACAGCTAAACTGGGCAGTGATCTCAGAAGCTTGTGCTGGGTGAAGAGATTATATTGTGGCTGCTGTCAGGGCTGACACTCCTTGTAAATGAGGCCTTGTTTGGAGTTGCGGGGGAGTGGAAGAGAATGCATTTTGCTCTTGCTCATCCTTCCCTCCCCAAGCCCCAACCCTGCCCTGCCACCACCCTGAACTAGTCCTGGGCTACTAACTGCTCGTTACGTTGCTCACTCTGACTTTGCCCTTTGTTCCAGGTTCCAGCTTTTGAAGGTGACGACGGATTCTGCATCTTCGAGAGCAATGCCATCGCTTACTATGGTACGGTGACGTTGGAAGTGTAGAAGTGGGTTAGCTGTGAGAGAGAGTCCATTCTGTCTGCTCTCCAATCAGTCCTGTCTCCTCTGGCCTCACATTTCCCCATCTGGATCTTCCCAAGTTTCTATTGAATCTGTTTCCATCGCTTTTTCAAGCAACTCTTTTCAGATCACGGCTATTTATTTGAATTCGTTGATTTAAATTATAGTGGTTTTCTGTTTTTTAATACAATTGAGCCTGTCTCCTCTGGCTCAGAAGCCTAAAGGAGGCATGTCAGAAAAACGTGCCTCCACATGATATGTTCTTGAAATGTTTCAGCACAGGAATGGCTGAGGCAGAGCCCACTGCACCTCTCGAGGGGAATGCACATCAATGTCTGAAAGAAGGAACCCTCCAAAACTGGGTTTCAGTTCTGAAATGTGGTAGCAGAAGAGGCAATGCAGGCACAATGGGCTGAATGGTTGGCCTCTCCTTCCTTGTGCATTGAGCCACCAGATATTAACCTTTGCTAGCCAGTCCATGCATCCCTCTCTCCCTGCCTGGACCATGCAGAGACGATCTGAATACTAACTGGCTTGAGAGGTTGATGATCAATCTTGGGTTGGCTGGTGTTTGTCTGTTTACTGATTGTTTCTTTAATAGCAAATCTCAGTGGTGTCTCTTCATATGTCTCCTGAATAAGCCAATCACTTTCTAAGGTCAGCCCTATTGTACATTCTGCAAAGCCTATCAATATGCTTTAAATCAAAGAACCATATGTGACTCCATAACAACTGTTGATATCTAAAACCAACTCAAGTTCGAAATAAACATATTACATGTTTTGCTACTAAAGTAAACCATTTTTAAACTACGCTGTGTCCTTGAGTACAAGTGTTTTACTTCACAGCATTCTTGCACCTGTTAGCCTATGTTTCCATTGGCCTGAGCCATGTGACAATCACAAACATGTCATCTTTCTTAAACCTGCACCATAATATGGCTCTCTTCCTTCCAACGAAGGTGCTATAAAACTAACTGCGATCAAACAGGATATAATTTAATTTCCTGCTTGCTTACGCAAATCAAGGTTGTTAATTATTGAAGAACTCAATTTTAGAACTGAGCACTCTGGGAATTTGGGAGAAAAGTCTTTAACCGGAGAGTGGAGAGAATGTGGAAGTTGCTTTTACAGGGAATAGTTGAGTTGAATTGTATTGATATGTTCAAGGGGAAACCTGAACAGGGAGAAATGAATATAAGGATAGGGTGATGGGTGGGAGTGATGAAGTTGGGATTGGGAGGAGGTTAGGGGAAGGTGTGGCTGCTGCTTGTGTGTTCATACTTCCCAAGTTTGGGAGCTGCTAACTGTTTCTGTTCCACCACGCCAGTTGCAAATGATGCCCTCCGAGGGGTGACGAAGGAAGAAGCAGCCCTGGTTCTTCAGTGGGTGAGCTTTGCAGACAGTGACATCATCCCCCCCGCAAGCACGTGGGTCTTCCCTACGCTTGGAATCATGCAATACAACAAACAGGTGAGTGGAATCCAGGAGCTCGGCCCTCATCAGCAAATGGTCAGGGGAGCTAAGCGCCCCAGTGGGATCCGCATGTAGGGGGCTGCCCGTATGCAGACAAGGCCCCCAGATCTCTACTCATTGCAGACAGGCGTGTGTGTGTCCGTGTCCTCTCTCTCGAGCTCCTCCAATCACAGATTCTTGCTCCTCTACATGGGGGAAATGAGATGCAGACTGGGCACCCCGCTTTGGGGGAGACATAAGTTCTGTCCATAGCAATGGCCCTGAGCTTCTGGTTACCTGTCACTTCAACACACCCCACTGTGTTCACTGGACAGCATGCTGTCTCAGGCCTGCTGCTGCGTTCCAATGAGGCTCACTGCAAGTTGGAAGAGCGTCTCATTTTCCTTTTGGAGACTCTGCAGCTCTCAGGATTCAATATCGAGTTTGATAGTTTTAGGGTCTGAACACCTCCTTGCATATCCTTTACCCATGCTCACACCCCAGGCCCTGCCATGACATGGGCAGCTTTCAGCACAGCTTTTCTTCATCTCTGACTTGCTATCATTGATCTATTTGTCCTACTGAACATCTTTCTCTCCTCAGTACTCCACGTCCACCTCTTTTACCCCTGACAGCCCCTATCTTCAGCATCGAAACTGCCTTTTTCTAGCCACAACTAATTCTGAGACAGGTCACTGGACCTGAAGTGTTAACTCCGTTTCTCTCTCGACAGATGACGTCAGACCTGCTGAGTTTCTTCAGCAACTTCTGTTTTTGCCACCTGTCTCACTCCGGCACCTCCAATCCAAGGTCATTTTCTCGCTGTTCTTCGAGGCGGGATCTGTGATTGGAGGCAGTACTTTGGGCCTGGTGCTGCAGCTGACAAGGAGAGGTCAGAACAGGTTCCAGGGAGCCTGCTGGAGCAAGGAGAATGCTCGTTGGAGCTGAGCCTTCGCTTCAGTCAGTCCCTCGGGTGATTGGCCACGCCCAGGTTTCACTGCCCTGCATCATTCCAACTCGTACCATTTGATTTCAGCCACTGTAACTCAGGTGAATGTTTTGTTTAATTTGTCACCGCCGCCTCGCACACAAACACGGGGTGAGCTTGAAGGTTTGGCTCTGAACATTCGGGCTACAATCTCACACATTCTCCACCTTCAGCCACATCCTGCTTCGTGCCTGGAGCAAATCTACTTCTCTCTTACAAAGTGCTGGAGAAACTCTCCTGGTCTGGCGATGTCTCTGGCGAGAGAGACAAGGGTCAATGGACGAGGCAGTGGCCTAGTGGTATAATCCAGAGGCCAAGATAATGTTCTGGGTTTGCATCCTGCCACGGCAAATGGTGGAATTTGAAATCCATTAAAAAAAATCTGGAATTAAGAATCTAGTGATGACTGTGAATTCATTGCCGATTGTTGGAAAAACCCATCTGGTTCACTAACGTCCTTTAGGGAAGGAAACTGCCATCCTTACCTGGTCTGGCCTACATGTGACTCCAGACCCACAGCAAAATGATTGACTCTTAACTGCCCTCTGGGTATTAAGGGCTAGGTAATAAATGCTGCCTGGCCAGTGATGCCCTCATCCCGTGAATGAATTAAAAATACTCTAGACTCACTTCAAAAATGACTTCTTTTATGTTGCTTTTAGCTTGCAGCTTAAAATCTGAGCATCTTTACGTTTGCTTTGCGATCCTTCTTAGTTGTGTGTGATTGTGTTTGTCGAGTTTGAAAGGGAGCTGATCATTTTTAACATATCATTGAAAGTTCTGTGCTGAGTTCTGGGTCTGAATGGAGATTAGGAGCAGCACGGTGAATCCCGTAGCTGCCAAGAAAGTGGGAAGGGGTGTGGATGTGTACCTTTTAGATGCATGAAGAAACAAATTCACTTTATTTTGGATTCTAAGTTGCAATGTGTGTGTGAACCTGTTATCAGTCTTTGGTATTTGGTATTCTAAAGAAGGAAATGTTTAAAATAAAAAAAGAACTGAACGCAGGAGGTAATGCTATTATTGTAGAATTCCTAGAGTGTGGAAGCAGGCCATTCAGCCCATTGAGTCCATGCTGCTCCTCTGAAGAGCATCCTACCCAGACCCATGCCCTACCCTGTCCCTGTAATCCTGCACTTCCCATGGCTCATGCACCTAAGCCTGGACACTGTGGCCAATCCACCTGACCTGCACATCTTTGGACTGTGGGAGCCCTTGGAAGAAGCCCACACAGACACGGGGAGAACGTGCAAACTCCACACAGACAGTCGCCCAAGGGTTGGAATTGAACCTGGGTCCCTGGCGCTGTGAGGCAGCAGAGCTAACCGCTGAGCCACCATGTCACCTCTACGTGGTGGCATTATTCTATAAATGAGGTGGTGGTGATCAAAAAAGGAGCTCCTGGAAAAACACTCTCAAGGAGCCCACCAAGGTAATAAATTATCTTGACCCGTGTCAACATTCAGTAGAAGAGGATGGGGACGTTTTCTAAAACCTTGCGGAGGAGCTGCCCAGGATGGGGAACTCCTGAGGCAGGGCATGGTCTCTGAATATTGTATGATCTTGGATGGACTGCTGTTGTGTTTTATTTGGTGACTGTTCTCTTGCAGGCGACCGAACACGCCAAAGAGGAGGTAAGGAAAGTGCTCGGTATTCTAAATGAGTATCTGAAGACCCGTACCTTCCTGGTGGGGGAGCGGATCACCCTGGCCGACATCACCGTGGTCTGTTCTCTCCTCTGGCTCTATAAACAGGTAATGTGCCACTCATTGGGGGTCCTGTCACAGCACGGGGGTGGTAAATCTTGGGGGTGTTCCCTGGTCTCCGCAGTGGTCTCCTGGTGTCGGTCATAACTGGCTTTAGATTTGACCTAAAGTTGATGCTTTGCTTTATGCGTCTGCACCTGCAGGAGTGCTGCACTGTCAGAGGTGCCACCCTTTGGATGACACAAGGAGCAGAAACCCTGCTTTTCCACATGGTTTAGATATGAATTAGAAGTCCTGCAGGTCTTACGAGAAAACACAGTTCTCCATCCTCTCAACCTTCCTGGTTTGCCTAAAATCAGTGCATCTTAGTAGCTACGTATTGGATCTTGCTGTGTATGTGTACGTTGCCAATGGGTTTTACCTGTGTTTGCATCAGGGGGAAGTGTAAACATGCTATGAGAGCCCCTAGGACGTGAGCAGTCACTCCTGTCTGTTGCAGCAGTCCGTGATTAGCTGGGAAGGTTGCTGCATAAGCGAAGTCCTACAAATGTAGGAAAACAGAAAATGCTGATAATTGTCCGGTCAGGCTGCATCGGGGAGTACACACCCCGCCAGTGTGTCAGATCAGTGATCTTTCATTAGAACAACTGAGTAATGGAGACTGTCCTGTGGAAGGCTGCTGCCGGGCTTCTTATTTATTCCTCAGGAGGCCTGGTTTCCAATAGTGAAATGATTAAGACTGTAGCTGCTGTTTCCTGTTCTATCAATCCCCAGTGTTGGTTCTGAGGAGAAAGTGAGTGTTTTCTTTTGATGTTTTGATAGAATTTCTCCATCTGATTCTGGTTTCTCAACCTCTTGGCCAGGTTCTGGAGCCCTCTTTCCGGCAGCCATATACCAACATGAACCGATGGTTCATTACCTGCATTAACCAGCCTCAGTTCAAAGCTGTACTGGGTGAGGTGAGGTTATGTGAGAAAATGGCACAATTTGATGGTGAGTGTTGATATGCTGAATTCCCCCATCCTCTCCCAAAAAAACCCTACATTTATTCTATATCTTGAGATCTAACCCCATGCTGTCCTTGTCCTGGGAGTGTTTGAATGGGGGAGACAGTGTAGAGGGAGCTTTACTCGGTATCTAACCCTGTGCTGTCCCTGTCCTGGGAGCGTTTGATGGGGTCAGTGTAGAGGGAGTTTTACTCTGTATCTAACCTTGTGCTGTCCCTGTCCTGGGAGTGTTTGATGGGGGTGACAGTGTAGAGGGAGCTTTATTCTGCATCTAACCTTGTGCTGTCCCTGTCTTGGGAGTGTTTGGTGGGGGACAGAGTAGAGGGAGCTTTACTCTGTATCATACTCCATGCTTTACCTGGTTTGGTGTTGAATACTGAAATGAGTGAGCAGATTACAAATGTTCCCAAGAGTTTGAGTTTGGAAATTGATCAAGCTTTAAATATAATGCCACAGATTTGATTGGACCTTTTGATAGGATGCTTTTGTTTCCTGTTTGGCTGTCTGGAGTGACACTGCTCCCTGATTTCCCACTTTGACATTTGGATGTTGAGTTTGGTGCTATCAACTGGGGAAGTGATGGGACTGGTCTGAAGTAGGGATACTGCTAGGACACACTCCTAACGAAAATCCATTGTGAATTCGGGCGAACTCTTTGCCTGGAATGTGGGATTTTTGCGACAGGATGTCATCGGGGCGAACTATTTGGTTGCTGGTGAGGGAAAGCTGGATGAACAGAATATTGATGGGCTGAGGTTGCGTATAGGGGATGGGCTGAGGCTACTATGGGGTAACACCATGGCCCTGTGGAGTCAAATAGTCTGTGTCTGGGCTGTAGGTTTCGTTCTGTTCAATAACTGCAGCTCGGTTTGTGTCTGGTAACTGTAAAGAATTTACATGTCCTCAGTACGATGCCTTTTGAGGTCAGTTAGCCACTTGCAGGTCTAAAGTTGCCCTTTTTGGAGGCAGGGCTTTCCTTGCGCCATTGTATTGATCTGCGGCTTCCCACACAAGGATAGCTGGGAGCTTGCTGCTGTCTGTTAGATGGGTTTAAGGTGTTCCAGCCCTTCAGCAGCTGAGTATGACAAAGGGAGGGGGTGGCCTTTACTGTAGTCTGTGCACCATGTACGGCTCTAAACGCAGTCATTGAGGCATGGTTAACCCTGGCTCTTTCCTTTCTGGGCAGCCAAGAAGTTTGCCGAACTGCAACCCAAGAAGGACAAGGCACCAAAAGAACCCAAAGAACCTAAGCCACAAGAGAAGAAGGAGAAGAAGAAGGAGAAAAAGGAGGAGCCAGCCCCTGAGGAGGAGCTGGATGCGTGTGATGAGGCCCTCGCCTCCCAGCCCAAAGCTAAGGATCCCTTTGCTCACCTACCCAAGAGGTTTGAAGACAGCTGGTTTGCATGAACCTCTTCCCACCCCCACTGAGTTAGTTTGCTGCTCAAAAACTTAGCTGTAACCACCTGCATTTATGTAGTACCTTTAATGTAGTAATGAGGTTTTGACATTGGGCTGCATAAGGAGATGAAGGTGGGCAGAGGTTGGTTTTAAGGAGTGTGTTGAAGGAGGAATGGCGAGGGAGAGGGGTTCGGTGGGCCGGGATGTGGGCTCCAGAGCTTAGGGCCTCCAGGCTGCCAACGGCAAGGCCACCAGTGGTGGGTATATGATAACCTGGCCTTGCTGTGTGACCGATTTCAACGCTACTGGTTTTGAACACAGCAGCTGTCCCATACGTGATAACTGCATCTCTGTGTATGCAGCAATCACCCAGTGAAGATCAGCTGCTTGGATATCCTTCATTCCCAGTTGAAGGGTGAGAATGATACTGTTAGAGCCAAGCTGGCACAACCTTGCGATTTGTGACCCCAACTCAAAATGGTGTCAGAATGCCCGTTTTCTGAAGAAGGGTCTAGGCCCGAAACGTCAGCTTTCCTGCTCCTCTGCTGCTTGGCCTGCTGTGTTCATCCAGCTCTACACCTTGTTATCTCAGACAGCCTGTTGTTGCCCTTCAGCATTGAGTTACTGTGTTTGTGTTCCTGCCGGTTACCAGTTTCTAATAGCCATGCCGACGACAGTTGAAAGGGCTGGTGGGAATCTTAGTGCATAGCCCTCGATTGTTGAAATCAGAACCATGTGTATTTCACTGCTTGACCTCTTGACAGTGCCTGCAACTGTTCCTTTGGGGTATTTGCATTCTGCTCCTAAGCTTGTACCAGTTTTGTGAGGTACAGAAAACAACAAATGCTGTGGATCACAGCGGATCAGACAGCATCCATGCAGAGAGGGCAGGCTAACATTTTGTGACTAGATGGCTCTTCATCAGAGGTTGCCCGGTATGGGGGATTTTAGCTATGAAGAAAGATTGGATAGACTGGGTTTGTTTTCACTGGAACACAGGAGGTTGAGGGGCAGCATGATCGAAGTTTATAAGATTATGAATGGCATGGATAGAGTGTAAGGTATCCAGCTTTTTCCAAGGTAGCGGGACCAATTTCTCAAGGGACACAGGTTCAAGGTGTGGGGGGGGGAAGAGATGCGTGAGGCAGGTTTTTCACACAACAGGAGGTGAGTGCCTGGAATGTGCTGCCAGAGGAGGTGGTGGAAACAGACAATAGCAGCATTCAAGAAACACTTGGACAAATATGAGTAGGAAGGGAATAGAAGGATATGGATCCTGTAAGTGAAGACCATTTTAGTATGGAAGGGCAAAATGCGATGGCACAGTCTTGGAGGGCCAAAGGGCCTGTTCCTAGGCTATATTGTTCTTTGTTCTAGGTACAGTTGCTGTTATGATTTAGGACTGTACCCAGGTCTCTCTCGCCGCATAGAGTTTTCTTTATTTGAGGGGAAGGAGCAGCAATGGGATCGTGGGTGATGTTCTTCACCTGTGATACGAATCGTAGCTGATAACCGTTTTTATTCAATATTGACAATTTCTAGCATTTACGTAGCTTCTTTGAGGTAATGTATTGAGAGGGTGTCAGCTGCCATCTTTCAGGTGAGATGTTGAACTGAGGCCAGCTGGGTCTGTGTTCACTATTTGAAGTTTGAGTGGAGTGGGGTCAAGTGGAGAGATTGGTTTCCCCAATTTTATTGTACTGGGGACAATAAACACCCCTTAACCGGCATCGCTGAACAGCGTGGGTCATTGTCACGCTGCTGTTAGAGACTTGCTGTGTGTTAGCTGCTACATTACAATAGTGACCCCACTTCAAAAATGTTGCGTTGGCAGTTAAGCACTCTGGATGTACACCAGCCTAGAACTGGTTCCCCCAGATCTGATCATCCCTTGAGAAATCCCTTCAGGGTCTCAGGTTAGACAACAAGAGTTTTCATCAGAGTAGGACAGTGGAAATGATTGTCTTTCTGGGTGGAAGCTGCTGATTGTACTGTGTGCAGGAAGCTGCCATTTGCTGTTATACTGCTAGGTGGAGCCATTTGACTAATCAACGCAGTTCCAATGCTTGAACGTTGGTTCCAGTCTCATTTCTGGTTTATGTGGCTTCTCCCAGCTTTCCCCACTTTCCCTACCATGGGCGTGGTTACAATGTTTTCTCTCTCAGCCCCAAATGTCACCACAAAGCCAGCTTGGCAGGATGGTGTCGAATTGGGCAGTCCCCAAGTCAATTTACATGTTGGAGAAGATGCTGTTGTGCTGCTAATGCATTTCAGGTTGTTCCCAGACCCACTTACAGACCTGTACTTCACTGTTATACAGTGACAGACCAGTCCCCACTAATACCGTACCCCAGTGTTACGCAGGGACATACCTCCCCAACAGTACTGTCCCCCAGTGGTATATATTGACAGACCTGTCCCCATTATTATTGTACCCATGTTGTATAGTGTCTGACCTGTCCCACCAGTACTGTCTGCATTATTAGTCATAGAACTGCCTCACCAGTACTGTACACCATGTTATACAGTGACAGACGTGTCCCCACCAGTACTTTACCCTGGTTTTGTACAGTGACAGGTCTGTCCCCATGAATACTGACACACTGTTATCTGCAACTCTGCACACACTGGTTACCTCCCAGCATATCTATATTAAGATTTCTTCCATAGCCTTACTGTGTGTTGAAATAAAATCCTTGTGTTAGTTTGACACACCCTCTGTTAAACTGTCCTAAGCGTCTAGCTGAAATCAGTGTTACCAGATGTGAGTTTCTCCAACAATTTCTGTTATGTTTCAGATTTCCAGTTTCCACAGTTCTTGGTTTCGTTATTGCTGAAATCACTGTTGGGGCGTGTCAGGGTCTGTCAATATTGGAGTGTGATGGTTTGAGCCAGGAGCAGGCTGGTCTCGACTTGTTTTGGTTCCTCATTCCTGCAAAAGGATGGCAAGAGGAGGAATCCTGGCCGTGTTAACCACAGCCCAGTAGCAGCAACAAAGACTTCAGCTCAGACCTGTACTGGTCCTTGAAGTCACAAGGGATTGGGTGTAAGGGCTTCCTTTTTTTGTTAGTCCTGTCTCATTCACGCTGTGGAGCCTGTCTTGCTAAGCACAGGTCTGAGCTGCAGTCTTTCTTGCTCTTACTGGGCTGTGGTTAACATGCCCAGGATTCCTCCTCCAAATTGTTTGTTGACCTCTTGTGGACTGAAGGCAGGATTGGACTTTAATATTTGCACGCTTAGCTATTCTTTCCATGTTTGTTGTCGCCACCCTTCGTTGATTTTCATTTTGAATCTCTTGGCCAGCACTAAGCCCTCTTCTCCAGCAAATGTTTAGAGCTGGAGCGATCAAATCATCCTGTGTGGCTTAAAAACATCCCCATCGGCAATTGTTGGAAAGAAAGCCTTCCCTGCAAAAATCCTGACAAGTTCTTGGCTTCCAGGAGAGTGAATACTCCTCTCGTGGCATCTCATTTAAGTTTGGGACGTGGCTGGAGGAGTAGGAGGGTGGAGGTGTATAGTGGTCCCACCTGACTGTGCACTTTTGCCTAAAGCTGCTGTCTGCCATCAAGAGCTGACTACTAAGGCTGCCCAGCTTTACAGCACAGTTTAAGAAGACCTCATGTAAAGGATGTAAATTTCTATAGCACCTTTTGAACCTCGGGCATTCTGAAAGTGCTTTACGGTCTGTGCTTTGTTGTTTATAAAGTAGTTTATGTGTAGCTACTCTTGTAGAAAACATGGTGATAGAGGTCCCATGGAGAACTAAGAGTTGAATAGCCAGATTTATCTTTTTGTGATGTTAAGCGAGGGGGATAATTACTTTCCAGGGCATCAAGATTGTGCCACAGGATCTCTTACATCTACCTGAGAGGGCAGGTGCCACCTCCTTCGGTACCACCTCTCTGTTGGCCTGGATTTTGCTACTCGTGCCTCCAAGTGGTACTTAAACTTGCTGTCTGAGTGAGAGGGAGCTGCCTGTTAAGCTGCTGACAATCAACAGGTGTTAGGATGCTCAGTCCTCTTGTGACGACCATACTGGAGAGACAGCCTAGAACCTCTAGCAATGAGACCCTGGAGACTGGGCAAGATGGGCCAGATGTGGTTGGAAGAGAAATGCTACTATTCTGTTGGCGTGGTGCTCTCTTGCAGGAGCCATGAGGTTGGAATTTTGAAGGTGCATTAGGGTTAGACTTGACTTGAGTGAGGGAGTTTTTATGCCAATTTATTGACAGGACATGGCCTACTGCTGACTGTACCTGCATTAATTCCCAATCCCTATTCGCCTCTGCAAAAGGTGGTGAGCTTCTTGAGCTGTTGAACCCTGTGTAGCGTAGAGCCCCCCCCAGCAGAGCTGTTAGGGAGAGTTCCCGTGCCACTTTGTCCGAGGCATAGCTGTCTCTGGTTAGGACTTCAAGCAGGCGTCTTTAAGAAGAGCAGGAGGATCTGGTGTCTTGGCCAGTGTGCCTCCTTTAGCACCGTTAATGATAACCAAACCGACCTCACTTTTCTATGTTTTTTATTTATTCTTGGGATGAAGCTATCATTGGCTAGGTCAGCATTTGTTGTCCATCCTGATTGACCAGAAGACAGTTCTGTCTTGGTCTGTGTCATTCTATCTTTGAGTTATTTTAACTACCACAATTGCCTTCAGCCCCCACACCACCTTATGTTGGAAAAATGGTGCAGGCTTCCACAATGGGTGGCTGTCTTTGGTTACCCGAGTCTTTTGTGTTCACTCTGCCTGAGCAATTGGCTCCAGGTGAAGAGAAAATCTGCTACATCTTTCGACTTCTAAGTCTAAACTGTTTGCTATCAAAGTGTAATTGGCTATTAATTAAGCAGGTAATACCTTACTTCCTCCTGTAATCTCCCTATCAGTGGGATTAAAAGGGCTTCAGTCATTCCCTGTGGCATTTTAAGATGGGATATACATGCTCCAGTATCATCCCCAGTCATTGATGGACTAAACTATTGGAGGAAGATCAATGCCAATGAAGACTATTCAGCCCATTGTGTCCATACTATCTGAAGGGGCTCTCCAGCCTAAAGCCTCTACCATTATTTTGTGCAATGAGTTCTATACCTCCACCCCCAACTGCTTCCTATGAGGTAGGGGGTGTGGATGCATTTTGAGGGGGTACTGGGATATGCATTTGAGGTGCAAGAGCTCCCACACAGCCCCCAAATAAGAGGAATCATTGCCTCTGGTCAAGGATGAGCACTTTTGGGTGAATGTGCTCATTTGTTAACACCTACCAGGAAGCCCAGACCATGTTGAGGGACCAGAGGACAGGTTTAATTGGTACAGTCAGGCTTCACTTCATCTTGACTGTAGGACACAAGGATGGCATTTAAGAGCTGAAGGCAATGCAGTTTGATCTCCAGTGACAAAGGTTTTGGGGAGGAATCCCTAGTTATTTAGAGTGACAGGAAAGACTTGTGCTGTTTTGCCCGCAAAGTTGGCATGTCGAGGTTACTTGGAGTGGGTAACTCGGGTGTTAGTTTATTTTGAAGAGTTGGGTGAGGAGAGTACATGGTTTCAGTTTGTAAGCAGTATATTTAGGACTAAAGTCTGACAGATTCTTAGGATTCAGAATAGACCCTTTATTGGAATAATAGACCCTAAATCTTAGAGCCGTTAAAGAACCAACTGATAGAGGGTGGGTTCTGTAGATGGGCTGCATGCCCCTTCCTGTGTAAGTCTTTTTAATTGACCTGTTCACAGACACAATGCACATTTTAGTTCAGAAGTAGAAGCAATACCATTGTGCCACAAGAGCTCTTCTTGCTTGAATTAATTGTCCAGAGGGCTTGCGTTGAGCATATCGGCAGTCAAAGGGTTATTCCCTAATTGTTCCAAGCTGGCTACATTCCCAGTTTGAGAAAGCAGCCTTGGCCAAACAGCTAAAACTTCCTCACAAAGGAGCCTGGCAATGGAACCTTGATTGTTTCTGAGGCATCATCACATGGCTTAGAGATTTGTGCTTTTTTTCCCTGTTCTCTGCCCTTGCCTGCCTTTAACCCTTTCACTGATGTTTTTGCCTCCTGTTGATGTGGCAGGGCCCCTTGGCCCATCTTTGTGTGGATTTGGAGACTGCTTAGATGGTGTTGCTGTGATGACCCAGTAAGGCTGTAAATCCGACTGCTCGTGGTTTGAAATGGGCGGACTTCTGGGGAATGTTGTGTTTTGCTTTCCCTGCCTCTCAGTAACCCTGCCTTCTGTCCATCTTGAGAGGGATAGTCTTCAGTGGGGTCAGGCAGTGTGGTTATTTGTCACACGAGAGCACTATTTGACTTTGGGTGGCATCACAGCTGAAGCTGTCCTCATTGCCGTTCTAGTAACGGTATCTTTAATGGGCATTTGCCAGTGGTGCCTTTCTAGTTTTTAAACCCCATTCTTCCCCCAGGGTGGCCTAGCTGATCTTAAAGCTCTTTCCCCTCTACTCCCCTCTTTTTTTACCCACCATCCTGAGATAAATGTTGGGACCAACCAGTCGCCCTCATCTATAGGCAGTGAAGCTAAGAATCTGTTGATGAATCTGACCAGATGACAGCCAGGTGCTTCAAGGCACATGCACATCTTATACCCCTGAGTCTGAATGGACTGTATACAGTGTGTCACCACTGCTGTTGTTATGAGGAAACTGGTGAGAGCTGTTAACAGTCTACAGATGAGAGTACAGTGAATGTCAGGACCCTTGGGAGCTGCGATATACCGAGGGACCCCCGAGTGCAAGTCCATCACTTCCTGAAAGTGGCAGCATAAGTAGATAAGTCAGTAAAGAAGGCTAACAACATGCTTGCCTTCCTCAGTCAGGGCATTGAGTATAAAAGTTGGAAAGTTATGTTGCAGCTATATCAAACTTCAGTCAGAACACATCTTGGAGTATTGTGTTGCCTTCTGATCTAGTTGCCACACTAGAAAGGGATGTGAAGGCTTTGGAGAGGGTGCAGAAGAGGAGGCATCAGTCTAGCGGTTAGACCTTTCAAGGAACTGTTTTCTCTGGAATAGAAAGGACTGAGGCCTAATCCAATAGAAATTTTTCAGATGCTGAGGGATTTCACTAGAGTCAGTGCAGAGATATTTCCAATTGAGGGGAGACCAGCACTAGGGGGCCATTGATAATAAGACAAGTCACTTAAGAACCCAGCAGTAATTCAGGAGGAACTTGGTCTCCCAGAGAGGGGTTTGAATGTGGGACTAACACCCCAAAGGGGGTGGTCGAAGGGAATCATTTAGGGCAGAGCTGGATAAGCACGAGGGAGAAAGAAATTGGAAGAATAGGGTGATGAGGTAGAGCGAAGGAGTGGTTGCAAGAGAAAGTGAGGAGCATAAGCACTAACGCTGGCCTGTCGAGCTAAGATTTGTCTCATTGTGATGCTGCTTTCATTAGACTTTGTGCCTGTTCTAGGATGTACAACAGGTGGCTACGAGGGGGCACTGCCTGCCTGCCAAGGGCCTAGTGATAGGTTGGTGTTTTGGCCAGCAGGCCACGTACCAGCTCTGTGTGCTGAGTTCAGTAACCCTCAGTGCTCTGGGTGAGCTGAGGCTTATGGAGGGCAGTTGCTGAATGTTGCCTGTTTAAGTGACTGTGCACGGAGATTCCTGCAAGCCTGTTAAAATAAATAGGGACAAGGGGCTGCTGTTGGGAGGGTTGCTTCATTTCATTCTCCGGGACTCAGCCGATTGCTGGTGTTGTCGGAATTCAAACTTTGAAAGTGCAGCCTTGAAGCGAACGCTGAGGAACTTCTGCCATGCAAGGCCGGCATTTCTGTTTCCAGTCAGCCGTCTATAACCAGCACTGGGTTCTAGGGTTACACGCACATTGGCATCCCACTGACCTTCATTTGCCTGACTGCTTTAAAAGGAACAAAGTGGGGCATTGGGAGCTGTTCTCAGCCTTAATTGCACTGTTGTCTTGTCCTGTAGGTCCTTTCTGCTGCTGGGAAACTCTGTTTTTGAGCGGAAGCCAAACTGAACTCAGCTTGCTGTCTGCAGTGCCGCAGAATCCGTTAGAAGGGTGTAGGCTGTCTCCTGGGCACTGTCTTGAGGTTGTTCCACTCAGCCTGAATTTTAAATCAGGCTTTCAAGAGGGAGGGGGACTTCAGCCTGGGGTCCACTTCTGATGTTTGTGTTATGACCTTGTTTTAAGTAGAGCGTCTTCACTTAAAGCCCAGCCCCCTCCCCACCCGAACCTCGAGCAGCTTGGGTCTGTTTTGCTGCTGGCCCGGCTCCCAGTGTGACTCTGCCTGCAGCTGCTGCAGAACTGGCTACATCCAGTTTGAGGCTTTGCAGGCCTCCCCCATAAATCTCCCAGGGTTTTCGCAATGGCTGGAATCACAGGGCCTCAAACATCATGCTGTTTATGCGTCTGTGCACCTTCTCTTCCTTGTACCCGCTCCCATTCCTTGTCCCCTCACTCTGTCTGTCTGTCTCTCTCTCCATCTCCTCTCTCCCCTCCCCCACCACCCCACCTTCAATGATTTACACGCACCAATGCTGAATGGGACAATACCAAGGAGCGTCTGGAACCAGTTAAATCTCTGAAGGAAAGCTAGATTTCTAAATTAAAAGCGACAGTTTTCTCCAAACACAGGACTGTTTTTCAGCTGCATCTGGCATTTCTGTTGCTCCTTCATTTGAACTGAAGCCATCTCTGTACAGAGAGAGAGAGACGGGATTAATACATTTGTAACAACTGCCTTTTCCCACCTCTCAAACCATTTGTTTACCGGGAGATGTCAGCTGAAACCCTTGTCCCTTGCATGAAAACATTTCTCCCCATCACCCTGACGGTGGAGGTGCTCGTGAAAAGATTTGGTTTGAGCCTGACTCCATATTCGGGGAGACTGCCCAGCTGCAGGCCCTCCCTGCCTGCCCCGATCTGATGTCAGCTGATACTACATGTTGGGCATTGAGAAAGTCCGACTCTCTCAGGCTTTGTGTGGTGCTGATTTCGAAGTAGAGTTGTTTCGCTTTGTACACAAATATTTACAGTCAGGCAGTTTTTAAAAATAAATTTAAAATATATTCAGAAATTTTTAAAAGGTTCGTATTCCTGTCTTCATGCTCAAGAGGAAACTGCTCAATGTTCAGAGACAGTGTAAAGCTAAACATGGTGAAAATACCCTTGTGGATTGTGAATTGTTTTTGAAGCCAGTAAGGTTCACTGACTCTGGATTTGCCCCGGACCTCACTTGTGCTTGAATCCCCTGGGTTTTTGGCTCACTATGGGTGCTTTATGCTGAGGGAGACAGCAGAATCTAAGTACCTGAGCAGCAGACCTCTGTTGGGATTAGAACACCTTAAAGCATTTTGTCACTCCTGAAATACTTTCTATAACTATAACTGTTGTCACTGAGTCAAACTGAGCACCAGGCAAGATTCCACAAATCTTCGGTTGCTGTGTCTGTATTTTGGTGGTGATTGATAGAGGGACGTTTCACTGGGATACACATTATAATCTGGTAGGGTCTTCGATTGGGACCAAGTCACTCAAGGTCAGAGAAAGCCCAGCAAATGAAAGGTCTACTATCTATGCATGTATATTAATAATAATCTTGTTTTATATCAATATGTTGTGCAGTCACAAAGTTTTGTGTTTTAAACCTTTTTCAGTCCGTTTATCCTGGATGAGTTTAAACGCAAATACTCAAACGAGGAAACTTTATCTGTCGCATTGCCTTACTTCTGGGAACATTTTGACAAGGAGGGCTGGTCCATCTGGTACGGCGAGTACAAATATCCAGCTGAACTCACCCTCGCCTTCATGAGCTGTAACCTGATTTCAGGTAAGGGTCTTGCTACTGACTGAAGCAGCCAGTTCTCTTTGTGTCTCTGATGCACGGTGGGATCAGTCTTCTGATGCTCTGAAAATAAATTCCTTTCTTAGGTGACCACTGAGAGAAAACTGGAGCGTTTACTTTAAACATTTGGGTGTCAGCTGTGACTCAGGGAGTTGCACAGTTGCCTGCAATTTGAGGTTGAGGTTCAAATCTCACTCTTGACGGTCCTGTGCAAGTACTGAAGGAGTGCTGCCCTGTCAGATTCCTTCATCCCCTTGGATTAGTTTATAAGATCCCACCAGTGGAAGAAGAGCAGTGAGTTCTGCCTGGTGTCCTGGGCCAATGTTTATTGTTCAACTGATTATCAAAACCAATGGCTACCCTTGGGAATCTGAAAAATGTTTTGGGATGTCCAGAGGTTTTGCAAGCAGTTGTGGAAGTGAGTCTTTCTACTTATGGGATCATTGTCCGTAGCTTCTGTACCACTAAAGTCAGAAGGCACGCCTGGTGTGATTGCAGTCTGTTAGCTTCCTCTGGCAATGCAGTGCCCTCCATGGCGACCATTGCTGCTAACTCTGGTGAGAATCCTGGGAAGATTAGTATTTATGCAGACAGCCATCAGTAAGTGCCTGAACGTTTGAGAGAGGCTGGGGATGGGTGGTATGAGAGCAGGTCAACTTTCACATTGATCGGATGTCGGGGCATTGCCGTTTGCAAACTCTGCCTCAGTTTGTTCAATTGAACATTAACTCTGCTCATCCATAGGTGCTGCTGAATATTTCCAGAATTTTGGCTTTTTTTAAAAACACCTGTGTTTCTGTTCATGTAGTGTTGAGTTACTGCTTTTGCTGGATTTCCTTTTGGCCTTTATGACTTGTAACAATAACATTCTTCCTGTCGTCAGGTATGTTTCAACGCCTGGACAAGCTGCGCAAGAATGCCTTTGCCAGCGTGATTTTGTTCGGAGGAAACAACGATAGCAGCATCTCTGGAATCTGGGTGTTCCGTGGCCAGGAGCTGGCCTTCCCGGTACGACCACTCTACGGTGCCCCCACTGCCTCGTCCGGCAGTTAGTGAATGTGGCTTTTTAGTACAATGTGCAACCTCACTGCACCCAATACCTGCTCACAGCAGGGGGTGGGGGGGGTGATGGTGAGGTAGAATGCTACAGGGAGCTGGAATTGTAGCCTCATCTAATAGTTTCTCTGTAATGCCTTTGACCGGGTCAGTGGGACATGTACTGATCAAGCCAGATATGAGGGTCATTTAACTTCTGGTCTTTGGTTTGATTCTGGAGGAGTAGCCGCAAGTAACACTCTCTCCCTTAGCTGCTCCAGGGTTCCTTTTGGAAGTCCATGCCGTGCGCTGGACCTCAGAGTTCTGCACACTGTTTTAAAAACAAAGAGTATTGGCTGTAGGCTTTGGAAACTGTACACAAACTCCTGACAATTGAAATTCCTAGGGCTGTTACCTCCTAAGTCTGCAGTTTGACCAGAGTTAAGACACCTGTACCTCTAGGTTAAACCCTACTTGACACTCTCTAATTCAAGAGACGTACCTCCGTAATCGTGCTTCCTGCCTGAGCAGAGGTTCCTTCAGCCTGTGAGCTCGTGTCCAGTCCAGGGTGAAATTCAGCGCTTTGCTCTCTGCTGATGCTCCCAGCCACAAGATAACCCTTGCAATAGCGACAAGAGGCTAGGTTTCCTGCCCCGATACCTGTCCTAGTACCTTTTTAAATGGGCGAGGGACTGAGGGTTGGGCTGTGTTCAGGTGCTTGATCAATTTGGTTTTCCTGTTCAGATGTCTCCTGATTGGCAAGTGGACTACGAGTCGTACAGCTGGCGGAAGCTGGATGTTGACAGCGAGGAGTGCCGGACAATGGTGAAGGAATACTTTGCATGGGAGGGGGAGTTCAAGCATGTGGGTAAGCCCTTCAACCAGGGGAAGATCTTCAAGTGAGCAATAGACTCTCTGCCAGTTCACTACTGCCAGCCCCTTCACCAGGCTGCTGCTCCCACCTAGTGCATGTGGCAATGACACCGGCTGCTATTTTTAAATTACAGATGCAGAATAAAACAAAACTTATATCACCGCTGCCTCTGTCACTTTTGTTTCTTCAGTGTTGCTGCCAGTTGTGTGGGATCAAGCTCCAGCGGGTAAGCTGGTAACCTGGACCGACATTGTGTGGCAGTGCTGAAGGAGTGTGCATTGTTGCAGATACAGTTTGACGTCACATTTGAAGTCTTGTTTGGGTTTCATCGGAATCGAGATTTTTGAGAAATGGGATTTTCGGTCCTTTGCTAAACAAATACGATTATATCTTTGCTGGTCCAGAGTGGCTGCTGTCACTAGCTACAAAATGTTCACAGCATTTCAAATCCACATCCTGGACTGCCGTGTTCTGCCATTTAAATTTCTTTCTTCCTTAGGTAACCTGTTCCTTTCCCAACCCTGCAGTACTCCTTGGCTGAAGCCCTCTCGCAGCATTCTGCAAATGGTCCATTGGGACACTTATTACCAGCTCGTTGGTGAATAACACCCAATCTTATGCCAATACCGTGTGGAGCTGGAGGAACACAGTAAGCCAGGCAGCATCAGAGGAGCAGGAGAGTCGACGTTTCGGGCCGGGACCCTTCTTCAGAAATGGGGAGGGGGAAGAGAGTTCGGAATTAAATCACGGCGGGGGGTGGTGATAGGTGGGTGCAGGAAGGGGGTAGTGGAGATTGGTCAGTGGGAAGGGTGGGGTGGATAGGTTTGAAGGAAGATGGACAAGTTGTGTCAGGTCAAGGAGGCAGGGGTGAGAGGGAGGGTTGGACATGGGATGAGGTGGGGGGAAGATTTTGGAACTGATGAATTCTATGTTGCGGCCATCGGGCTGTAGACTCCTGAGGTGGAACGCAAGGTGCTGCTGCTCCAGTTTGCAGGTGGTGTCATTGTGATACTGGAGGAGGCCCAGGATGGATATGTCGCTCAGGGAGTGGGAGGGGGAATTGAAATGGGTGGTGACCAGAAGCCGGTGGTGATTATAGCATACAGTGCACAGATGCTCTGAATCAGTCACTGAGTCTGCGCTTGGTCTCACTGATATAGGACACCACATCAGGAACAACAGATATAATAGACCAGGTTGGAGGATGTACCGGTGAATCCTTGTTGGATTTTGGATAAGATTGTTTAGGGCCTTGGACAGAGGCGTAGTACCTCCTGTGGTTGCCGGGAAAGATGCCAGGTTGGTGGGGAGTGGGAACCAGAAGAGGGAGTTGTGGAGTGAGTGGGCTGTACGAAAGGTAGATTGGGGTGAGGACAGAAACATCTCTGCTGGTGGGGTTGCATTGTAGGTGGTGGAAGAAGCGCTGCTGTGACATCAATCGTCTGAGTCTCTCCTTTGCCTCCCTCCAAACTCTCCCCAATGGAATGCACAGCCCTCTGCTCCAACCCCAATCTCACCATCAAACCTGCTGATAAGGGGGTGTGTTGATGGTACGGTGTACTGACCTCTACATCGTGGAGGCTAGATGCCAACTCTCCGACACCACCACCTACCATCCCTTCGATTATGATCCCCACCCCTGAACACCAGACCATCAATAACCTCATCACCTCCAGAGACCTCCCCTCCACAGACGCCAACCTGATCGTTCCCCCAACTCTGCACTGCCCGTTTCTATCTCCTTTCCAAAATCCACAAACCTGACAGCCCCAGTTGACACATTGTCTCTGTCTCTGCCCGCTCCTGCCCCACTGAACTCCTCTGCGTTTAGCTCGATTTTGGTTTTCCCCCCCTGGTGCAGGAACTCCCCACCTTCGTTTGGGGCGCTATCCACGCCTTACACCTCCTTCAAAACTTTCAGTTCCCAGGTCCCCAACACCACCACTTCACCATGGACATTTATCCCTATACAGCTGTATCACCCATGCAAATGCCTAAAAGCACTACGCTTGTTCCTCTCCCACAAGCCCAACCGGTCCCCCTCCATCAACACCATCCGCTTAATGGAATGTGTCCTTACCCTCACAACTTTTCCTTTAACTCCTCCCAATCCCTACAAACTAAAGGGGTGGCTATGGGCACCCATATAGGTCTGAGCTATGGCTGCCTCTTCGTAGGATATGTGGAACAGCTCCTTTTTCGCAGTTACACTGGCACCATCCCTCACCTCTTCGTCTGCTACGTTGATGACTGTATCAGTGCTGCCTCGTGCTCTCATGAGGAGCTTGAGCAGTTCATCAACTTTACTAACACCTTTCACCCCAACCTCAAATTCACCTGGACAATCTCCGACACCTCTCCCCTTCCTGGACCTCTCCGGTAACTGTCTCAGCACTGACGTCTATTTCAAACCCAAGGACTCACATAGCTACCTGGACTACACCTCGTGTCACCCATCCTCCTCCAAGAAGGTGATCCCTTACTCCCAATTCCTCTGCCTCCACTGCATCTGCTCCCAAGACGGAGCATTCCACTCCTGGTCATTGCAGATGTCCTCCTATTTCAGGGACTGCAACACCCCACCCCTTCATTGATTCGCAATGCCCTCAACTGCACCTCTTGCATTTTCTGCAATTCTGCCCTCAAACACCCTCCCCCAACAAAAATAAGGACAGAGTTCTCCTGATCCTCACATACCACTCCACCAACCTCTGCATTTGGCACATCATCCTCCTCCATTTCTGCCACCTACAATCTGACCCCACCACCAGAGATATTTCCCTCCCCACCCCGTCTGCCTTTCATAGGGACCACTCAGTCCGTGACTCCCTCATCCGCCCTACACTCACCACCACCTTTCCTGCAACCACAGGAGGTGCTAAACCTGCCCCTAGACCTCCACTCTCACTTCTGTCCAAGGCCCCAGACATTCTGTCCAAATGTGATGGATTCACCTGTACATCCTCCAAACCTGGTCTACTGTATCTGCTGTTGCCGATGTGGTCTCCTCTACATCGGTGAGACCAAGCGCAGACTTGGTGACCAATTCACAGAGCATCTGCACTCTGTGTGCCATCAACAACACCTTCTGGTCGTCAACCATCCCTCGCCACTTCTCTCTCTTTATGGTGTTTTTTTTTCTGAAGGGTCCAGACCCGAAATGTCAGCTTTCCTGCTCCTCTGATGCTGCCTGGCCTGCTATGTTCATCCAGCTCTACACCTTGTTATCTCTCTTGATGGTGCTGTTTAACATCTGGTAAACCTTTTGCCCCCTAATATTGCCCTGATTGATTTATGCCATTTTTTTGGTCTGGTATTGCCTCTTGCTGTAAATTTTTCAGTTGTTTGCGGTCATTTCTGGCAAGGTCAGGATTTGTGGTCCATCTTAATTGAACAGCTAACTCAAGCTATTTGAGTTGACTACAGTGCTGTAGACTTAACAGTCACATGTAGATCAGACCTCCTAAAAGGCATTTGGGTAGTTAAATACCAGTTGGGTATTTAACAACTACTGATGGTTTCCCCTGCACTTTGCTTCCACTTTATACTGGCTGTTCTGATTTATGGTAGGGCCCTGATAATTTGCAAATTCAGTTAAGTATTTTTAAAAACACTCACTTACACATTGCTTTTCATTACCTTGGTGTGCTTTACATCTAAAGAAGTGTGGTCAGTGTTGCAATTTGGACAATGCAGCAGTCAATTTATTCATAGCAAACTTCCCACATACAGCAACCTGATGGTAACCCAGATCTTTTTTTTGCCTGATGTTGGATGAGTAATAAACTACAGCCCAGAAATGGGAGAGAAGAAAGCTCTGTTTGTCTCTGATGGCACCTTCTATATCCATCTGAGATGGCATCTCATTGGAAAGACATGATCTCTGATAGTGCAGCCTCCCTTACTGAGCACTGAGAATTTCTTTGATTTTGTACTCATTAAACCCAATGAATGGCAGATGTTAAGCCCCGCAGTTAAGTCACTGTCACAGTTTAAGAGGATGGGTGTGTCAGCAGAGTGAGTTCTAACCTGGATTAGCATATAGTTGGGTTACAGTTTTGTTCTTGTTTCCTTGTTTGGCTGGACAGTAGACTTCATTGTGTTCAACAGTGCATGTGAAGGAGGGGAAGATCAGAGAATATGGGTATGGAGTTGTGTGCAGTGAATGGGCACAGGGATACCTTTTGAAGGAATAAAGTGCAGCAAAATCTAATTGAAGCATGTGTGTAGTGTTTATGTACAAATGAGAGTCAATGAACCCGAACACTCATTGAAGTGGATACAGGTGAAGGAAATGGATATGGCAGCAGAGTGGGTATACTACTGGACTAGTAATCCAGAGGCCTGGATGAATGATCAGGACCAGGGGGTTTAAAATCAGTTAAGGCAGCTGGGGAAATTTAAATTTGATTAAATCTAGAATCAATGTAATAGTGAATTTGAAGCTACTGAATTGTTTTAAAACCTCATTTATTTTAATCATGTCCATCGAGCAAAGAAATCCTTGCCCAGTTGACCTATCTATAAGAAGATTTGGCCTCTTGAGCCTGCTCCACCACTCAATATGATCATGGTTGATCAGATCTCGACCTTAACTCCATTTTGCTGCCTGCTTCCCTCAACTCCTAGCTCTCCATCTCAGCCTTGGATATATTCAATACCTGCACTGTCTAAAACTGGGAATTCCAATGATTTATAGCCCTCATGGAGGAAATTTCACTTCTATCTGAAAGGAAAGACCATTCCCTCACCATGATGAAAAACATTTCAGTATCCACCCTGTGATTTTTTTTTAATTCATTCATGGAATGAGGACATTGCTGGCCAGGCAGCATTTATTGCCCATCCCCAATTGCCCCCAGATGGCAGTTGAGAGTCAACCACATTGCTGTGGGTCTGGAGTCACATGTAGACCAGGTAAGGATGGCAGTTTCTTTCCCTAAAGGTCTTTAGTGAACCAGATGGGTTTTTCCTGACAAATCAACAATGGATGCGTGATCATTATGACTCAATTCCAGATTATTATTGAATTCAAATTTGGTCATCTGCTACGGCAGGATTCGCACCTGGTACCTGGAACATTACTTGGCTCATAGAGTCACACAGCACAGAAATATACCCTTCAGTCCATGCTGAACATAATCCCAAACTAAACTAGTCCCACCTGCCTGCACTTGGCCCATATCCCTCCAAACATTTCTCATTCATGTCCTTATCCAAATGTCTATTAAGTGTTGTAACTGTACCAGCATTTACCACTTCCTCTGGAAGTTCGTTCCACACACTTGCCATTCTCTAGGTAAAAAAGTTCACCCTCATGTCTTTTTTAAATCTTCCTCCTCTCACCTTAAAAATATGCCCCCTAGTCTTGAAATCCCCCACCCTAGAGAAGAGACACCTGCCATTCACCTTACCTATACTCCTCATGATTTTATAAACCTCTCCTGCCATTCACCTTACCTATACTCCTCATGATTTTATAAACCTCTCCTGCCATTCACCTTACCTATACTCCTCATGATTTTATAAACCTCTCCAAGGTCGCTCCTCCCCCTCCTACGTTCCAGTGAAAAAGAGTCACAGCCTATCCAGCCTCTCCTTTTAACTCAAACCCTCCATTCCCAGCAACATCCTGATAAAACTTATCTGAACTGTCTCCGGCTTAATAAGTCCTTCCTGTTACAGTGCAACCAGAACTGGAGACAGTATTCCAGAAGAGGCCTCACCAATGTCCTGTACAACCTCAACATAACGTCCCAACTCCTATACTCAAAGGTCTGAACAATGAAGGCAAGCGTGCTAAACGCATTCTTAAACGCCCTGTCTACATGTGGTGCAAACTTCAAAGAATTATGTACCCGAACCCCTAGGTCTCTCTGTTCTACACTGTCCAAGGCCCTACTTTTAATTGGCCTTCTTGTTTAACAGGGATAATACCACTCGGCCATTATCAAGAAACGGTCGGAGATATTGGATATTGCAAAGGTTACAGGTCCTGACAACATTTCAGCAATAGTACTGAAGACTGGTGCTTCAGAACTATTCCAGTCCAGCTGCAACACTGGCATCTGTCCTGTAATGTGGAAACTTGCCCAGGTATGTCCCATGTACAACAAGCTGTTCAAATCCAACCCTGCCTGTTATTGCCCATCAGGCTACTCTCAATCATCAGCACTGTACACATATACCAGTTCCTGCAGCAGGCACCTCACCACCAACTTTTTCTGATGAGGAGTGGCCAATAAATGTTAGTCAATGATGTCTACTTCATGTACAAATAATAAAAACCCAGATCTACACCTCTGTCTCCATTTAATGAGGTTTGATATTTCTATTTTCTGAACCAACATAGATAACTTCACACATTTTCCTACATTACACTCTATCAAATTTTTGCTCACTTAATATATTTGCCCCCCTCACTACTTGTTTGATCTTTGAATTGTCAGAACAAAGAACAATACAGCACAGGAACAGGCCCTTCGGCCCTCCAAGCCTATGTCAACATATTTTGCCCTTCCATACTAAAACTTACAGGATCCATATCCCTATATTCCCTTCCTATTCATGTATTCATCCAGGTGCTTCTTGAATGCTGCTACTGTTTCTACTTCCACCAGCCATGTTCCAGGCACTCACCACCCTTTGTGTGAAAAACCTGCCTCACACATCTCTTTTAAACTTACCCCCCCTGCATCGTGAACCTGTGTCCCTTAGTAATTCACCTCTGCACCCTGGGGAAAAGCCTCATACTTCCCACTCTATCCATGCCGTTCACAATCTTATAAACTTCTATCAGGTCGCCCCTCAACCTCCTGCATTCCAATGAAAATAATACCAGTCTATCCGACCTTCCTTCATAGCTAAAATCCCCCATACCAGGCCAGATCCTGGTAAACTTTTCTGTACCCTCTCCTATCTGCATCCTTCTGGTAGTGCAGTGACCAGCACTGTACACAATTGACCAGAACTGTACGCAATGTCGGTACAATGTAATAGGTCCATTCATCCAACTCCAAGCGCGATTATAGGAAAAAGGAACAAGAGTAGACTACTCAGCGCTTTGAGCCTGTTCCACCCTTCAATAAGATCATGCCAATCTGATTTTTACCCTCAACTCTACACTCCCTTATCATCTTTCAACCTTTGGTAATCAAGAATCTATCTACCTCTTACCTTAAAAATATTTAAGGATCTGCACAAACTGCCTTTTGAGGAAGGAAATTCCAAAGGCTCTCACTGTCTTAAGAGAAAATAAATGTTGCCCCGTCTCTGTGCTAAATGGGCGACCCCTTATTTTTAAACTCTGAAGCCTGTTTGATTTGATTTATTTATTGTGTATTTTGTTACAAAATACAATGAAAAGTGTTCTGTAGTTTTGCCACTCCCCGGTGCCATCTTAAAACACAGAAAAATAAACCAAAACAGGGGAGAAAAATAAAGAAAAAAGTGTTCAGCTTTACAGACTTTCTTGTGAAGTGACCTGCCAGGGGCCTGGTGGCCTGGCACAAGTTCTCTTTGACACACTACCAACGCTGGAATGAAATTTCCCACACTTTGGTGCCATCTCACTTTCATCAACGCCTTTTACACTATCAATCCTCACTGGACCTAGTCGAGGACTCCCGCAGAATACAGATTAGGCCCTAGCACTGATCCCTGTGGCACACCACTACATGCAGTTTGCCAATCTGAAAATTACTTCAGACCCGGGCCACACGTGGAGTTACTGTCACAGCTTGGGCACTGGACGTAAGACCATAAGACACTGGAGCGGAAGTTAGGCCATTCGGCCCACCAGGTCCGCTCCACCATTCAATCACAGCAGATAAGTTCCTCAACTCCATTCTCCCACTTTCTCCCCGTAACCCTTGATCCTTCTCTTGATAATCAAGAACCTGTCCATCTCAGTCTTAAATGTACTCAATGACCTGGCCTCCACAGCCTTCTGTGGCAATGAGTTCCATAGATTCACCACTCTCTGGCTGAAGATGTTTCTCCTTATGTCCATTCTAAAGGGTCTTCCCTTTAGTCTGAGGCTGTGCCCTCACGTCCTAGTCTCTCCTACCATGGAAGCATCTTCCCAACATCCACTCTGTCCAGGCTATTCAGTAGTTTCAATTAGATTCCCCTTTATCCTTCTAAACTCCAATGAGTATAGTCGCAGAGTCCTCAAACCTTCCTCATATATTAAGCTTTTCATTCCTGGGACCGTTCTCGTGAACATCAGAAAGCAATGTTTCGCACTTGGAAGGACTGCAGTATAGACTCACCAGAAATGATACCAGTACTCTAAGAATCAAAGTACAAGGAGAGAATCAAATGAACTGACCAGGTCTTTCTGGATTAGGATTCACTTTTACACAGGGTGAATTTTGGAAATCACTTCTGCAAATAGTAACTAATGCTTAATCAATTGCATATTTCAGATCTGAGTTTGATAGATTTTTGATTAGCAAAGATATGAAGAGATGTGAAGCAAAAGCAGGTTTATGGAGTTAGGTTACAGAACAGCTGAATGACAGAGCAGGTTCATTGGGACTGAATATCCGCCTCCTGTTCCCATGCTCCGAGCTGAGGTCCTTTTAATGGTGCGTGAGCAGGTGGAGAGGCCTTAAAGATAAATCTAGGGTTGGTGGCTTTCCTCCTGACAGTCACTGAAAGTAAATGTTTGGGAATCAATGGTGAATTAGTTAAGCAGTGTGGTTAGACCACAGCTGGAGAACTGCATGCAATTCTGGCCATCCCCTTAGGCGGGGTATATTCAAGTTGAGAAGAGAAAGTTTTAAAAGGGACCCAAAAGACAACGTTTTCACTAAGGGAGTGGTTCGTATGTTGAATCATCTGCCATAGGAACAGACAGATATGGGTACAGTTACAATATTTAAAAGACATTTGGACCGGTACATGAATAGGAAAGGTTTAGAGGGATAAGGGACAAACACAGGCAAGTGGGATTAGTTTAGTTTGCAAAAATTGGTCGAGTTGGACCAAAGGGTGTGTTTCTGTGCTGTATGACTCTCTAGTAATATGGGCAAAAGATTCATGAGAATTTCAAGAATGAGGAGTTCAGTATATTTTGGGCTGGAATAGGAAGGATTGAAAATGTAATAAAGATCTTGATGAAGGATTTTGACACTCTTCATGCAGAGAAGGTTACTTAAATGGCTGGTGAATTTGTAATGAAGGATCTGAGACTGAGAGCCAGTACTGGGAGCGGGTGGTTAGAAGGTGATTTTATACAGAACAATTAGAAAATTAAATGTTGCACCACCAGATGCAGAGACTGGACCTTTGTCTAAAATGCAACTGAACACAGTTTTGAAACCAAAAGGTAAAACTCCAATAAAGAACTAGCAAGGATGTAGAGGGCAGAGTAACTGCTTTATGTTCTGGCACCTCAGGGCAATTATAGTTAGGTAAAGAGTTGGACTGGCAATGGTGTTATGATGCCTGGTGATGGTCACACAGATTAAATCAGTTCCGAGAGTGAGACCTAGCTTGATAGATCATAAGTTTTATTTTTCTTGTTGTTTAGATCAGACGCTATACACACTCACAAGAGGCAACCAATGTACTTCCAACAAAAAAAAAGTTTATCATATTAAAAGAAAAATAACTATTATGATACACAAGGACTACTTGAAATGAGTTCATTACAAATATCAGGAAGATTTAACCCTTTTCCCTAACCACAACAATTTTACATGCACTTCAACCAGCCTCTCTATGTTAAAACTCCTTGTTCAGCTGACAGGCCTGTAACTAATTTTCATTTTGGCACAATTTTGTGCATTTAGTCAATGTTTTTTCTCCATTTAATGTCTCTCCCTGAGGTGTTTAAACAAGCTGCTAACTCAGCTCACTATTACTACCGGTAATAGGTTCCTGAAACACTTATCCGCAACAGCCTCGTCGGACAATTTCTGCTCTGATACCTTCACAGCCTTCTGCTTCTAAATTTTTGATCTAAGCAACCCAGAACTTCTCCCCAATCTTGGCTTGTTTGGATCTGCCACCAAAGGCTTCTCTGCTGTTATCAACCCTTTCTATCTGAATGAACCTGTGTTTGGGCATGTCTCTCTCTCTCTCTCTCGATCAGTGTGGATTGTAAGATTCAAAACAGAAAAATCCTTAGCATGCAGTTATCTCTCTGGGGGGAATTACTGGCCTTTCAGCTGAAACCACATGATATATTGGAATACTGCCTCTAGTTCACTGTTTAAAATGACTTTCTGCCTCTATAAAAGAAAAGAAATCAGACTTACACAAAGCTGAGAACTAAAATCCATTCACCCTCCACCTTAGAACTGAGTTTCTAAAGAATAATAATGTATTTTGTGCCTTAATTGCAGTGGCAGTGTGTGCTGTTATCTCAGCTCCTTCAATCACTTGGTTTTGTTGGAGGTCTTCTGTACACCCTTAGTGTAAAGTATATTATGAATGGGATTACTCAAGGAAGTCTGCGGCAAAGAGATTAATTTGGACTTTGCACATATTCAGAACATCTGTGTACCAGATAATGGTTACATAAAGCTGGCGTTGAATATCTCAGCCTTGTCACTTGTCTGGATGACAATTTAGGCCTGGTAGATGGTATTAATGATGCCTATTAGTGGGAACTATTTATGTAAAGGGTTTCATGAGATGCGGGAACACTAGCTGGGTCAGCATTTATTTCTCAATCCTAACTCTCTAGGCCCGAAACGTCAAGCTTTCCTGCTCCTATGATGCTGCTTGGCCTTCTGTGTTCATCCAGCTCCACACCTTGTTATCTCGGATTCTCCAGCATCTGCAGTTCCTATTATCTCTCTCACCCTTTAAAAGGTGTTGCTGAGCTGCCTTCTCGCAGTCTGTGTGGTGTGGGTGCACTCACAGTGTAGTCAGGGAGGGAGTTCCAGGATTTTGATTGGTCTTTTACCCATAACATTAACTAGTGGCTCGCGTTAAATCCTTGCCGTGTTCAGGCAGTACGTTCTGTTTCGGTCAGCTCTCCGCCTAACCAGCCGAACGCTTCTCTGTCTGTGAGCTACGGCTGGTCACAAAATGGCCGCCATGCCTGCTGCCACAACAAGACGAGCTCACTTACGTCAGGGGGTGCGTGAAAAGTTCCACTGTGATTGGATTTGGCGTGGCAGGATGATAAGAAGCAGAACAATTACTGTTTGCGCTCCTGAGTTTGCAAAGTCTAAGGAGTAAACAGAATGATTGAGATGTGGCTACGCAGAAAGACAGTTATCAGTGTTTACTGATGGTTATTAGAGTCAGGCCTGCCTTGTAACCATGGAAACACATTAGGTTTCAAGCACAGACCCCAGTGCTCAATATAACCTTTCAGATATTAATAACTGCAGGTTGTTAGGCAAACATGGAGCATGAGCAACACTTTTGTTCTGTAGTTTTAATCACATTACCTGTCAGCGCAGGGATCACCTCATCTTTTACTGAGCTTTCAACTTCCCCGAACATCACTCTCTCACCAGCCTCAGTACTCTATCCCTCATTCTACATCTGTGAGGTGTCGTATGAGCATACATGGCCAAACCACTGCCAGAGTGTGTCTGGGTAAATTCTTCTTGCCCTGTGTGGGATCTGCAGGGCCTGCTTGGTCTGAAGCAGTAGTTGAAAATCAACAATCGTCGAATGAAATGAGATTCTTGTCTTAAGCAAGATATAATTTGCTGCAAGACAGCAGCTACTGATACCTGTTGCATTAGCAAGATTGACCTGGTTACTGCAACTACTGGGAAACACAAGATAACAGCTTTATCTCCTTCGAGATCACAGGATGACCCCGACTAAGTCCTTAGGACATCATCAGATTGGGTGGAGCCTTTTACAGTCTCAAGCATTAACCCATAGAGTCAAAGAGACATACAGCACAGAAACAGACTCTTCGGTCCAACTCGTCCATGCTGACCAGATATCCTAGATTAATCTAGTCCCATTTGCCAGCATTTGGCCCATATCCCTCTAAACCCTTCCCTATTCATGTACCCATCCAGATGGCTTTTAAATGTTGTCATTGTACCAGCCTCCACCACTTCCTCTGGCAGCTCATCCCATACACACACCACTGTCTGTGTGAAAAAAATTGCCCCTTAGGTCCCTTTTAAATCTTTCCCTTCTCACCTTAAACCTATGCGCCTCTAGTTTTGGACTCCCCCAGCCTGGGGAAAAAGACCTTGTCTATTTACCCTATCCGTGCCCCTCATGATTTTATAAACCTCTGTCAGGTCACCCCTCAGTCTCCAGGGAAAATAGCCCCAGACCATTCAGCCTCTCCCTGTAGCTCAAACCCTCCAACCCTGGCAACGTCCTTGTAAATCTTTTCTGAGCCCTTTCAAGTTTCACAACATCTTTTCTGTCGCAGGGAGACCAGAACTGAACACAGTATCCAAAAGTGGCCTCACCCCCAATGTCCTGTACAACTGCAACATGATCCTCCCAACTCCTATACCCAACATGCTGACCAATAAAGGCAAGCGTACCGAATGCCTTCTCCACTCTCCTATCTACCTGCAACTCCGCTTTCAATGAACTATGAACCTGTACCCCAAGGTCTCTTTGATCAGCAACACTCCCCTGGACCTTACCATTAAGTGTATAAGTCCTGTCCTGATTTGCCTTTTCAAGATGCAGCACCTCATATTTATCTAAATTAAACTCCATCTGCCTCTCCTCGGCCCATTGGCCCATCTGATCAAGATCCCGTTGTACTCTGAGGTAGCCTTCTTCACTGTCCACTACACCCCCAATTTTAGTGTCATCTGCAAACTTACTAACCATGCCTCCTATATTCACATCCAAATCATTTATATCAATGACAAAAAGCAGTGGACCCAGTGGATCCTTGTGACACACCGCTGGTCACAGGCTTTCAGTCTTAACAAGAAACCCTCCACCACCACCTTCTGTCTTCTACCTTTGAGCCAGTTCTGTATCCAAATAGTTAGTTCTCCCTGTATTTCATGTGATCTAATCTTACTAACCAGTCCACCATGAGGAACCTTGTCAAACGCTTTACTGAAGCCCATGTAAATCACATCACCACTCTGCCCTCATGAATCCTCTTTGTTACTTCTTCAAAAAACTCAATTAAGTTAGTGAGACTCAATTTCCCACGCACCAAGCCATGTTGACAATCCCAGTTGATTCTTGCCTTTCCAAATACCTGTAAGTTCTGTTCCTCAGGATTCTTTCCAACAACTTGCCCTCTGATATCAGGCTCCTTGGTCCATAGTTCCCTGGATTTTCCTTACCACCTTTCTTAAATAGTGGCACAATATTAGCCAATCGGCAGTCTTCCGGCACTTCACTTGTGGCTATCAATGATACAAATATCTCAGCAAGGGGCCCAGCCATCACTTCCCTAGCTTCCCACAGAGTTCTAGGGTACAACTGATCTGGTCCTGGGGGTCTATCCACCTTTTATGCATTTTAAGATGTCCAGCACCTCCTCCTCTGATATATGAACAATTTTCAAGATGTTGCTATTTATTTCCCCATGTTCTATATCTTCCATATCCTTCTCCACAGTAAACACTGACGCAAAATACTTGTTTAGCATCTCCCCCGTCTCCTGCAGTTCCACACATAGGTGGCATTTCTGATCTTTAAGGGGCCCTATTCTCTCCCTAGTTACTCTTTTGCCCTTAACGTATTTG
The DNA here is from genome assembly GCA_024137785.1 of Ginglymostoma cirratum. Lineage (NCBI taxonomy): Eukaryota > Metazoa > Chordata > Chondrichthyes > Orectolobiformes > Ginglymostomatidae > Ginglymostoma > Ginglymostoma cirratum. The sequence goes on along the minus strand of JAHRHZ010000161.1, from coordinate 317,659 downwards.
TAGTATTCTTTTGGATTGTCCGTAACTCTATTTGCTGAAGCTATCTCATGTTCCCTTTTTGCCTCCTGATTTCCCTCTTAAGTATACTTCTATTGCCTTTATACTCTACTATGGATTCACTCGATCCCTGCTGTCTGCACCTGACATTTGCTTCCTTCTTTCTCTTGACCAAAACCGCAATTTTGCTAGTCATTCAAGATTCAGTCTCTCAGAACCATGTTTTCCTAGGGAAGAGGAGACCAAAACTGGAGGGCATATGTTTAAGGTGAAAGGGGAAAGATTTAACAGCATCATGTTAAATTAACATGGCTTCCGATTCCTTTGAATGATATCAAGCTCGATGGCCTCATTTTCAAGTCATACAGCAAGTCAATTAGAGTTTTCTGATCTTTCAGAAGACTGTGGGATCTTTAATATCTACCTTGAAAACAGAGATCTGGGGACCTCATATTAATGTCTTTTTTTGTTAATTTGCTCCTGGGACATGGGTGTCTTGCCCGTCCCTGGCTGCCCTTAAACTGAGTGGCTTGCTAGGCCATTTCAGAGGGCAGTCAAGATTCAGCCGCGTTTCTATGGATCTGGAGACACACGTCGGCCAGACCAGGTGAGGATGGCAGATTTCCTTCCTTGAAGGAATTTCCTCTAATGATGCAAACATTTGGTGGACAACTCTGGAGTGCCAGCTGAGGAATGGGCAGACATCTCTGGAGTGAACGCGACTCCAGTCTTGTACGTTACCTATGGACGAGGAGGGGAATTGGGAGCTGCCTGAACCCAGCCACATCTAGGCCATGAGAACTGCACTGCGACCTACCTTCTTCTCATGTCTTGACTGACAGCAGCTCATCTAGCAGAGGAGCAGGCCTGGAGCCTGGGGCTTGCTGACTCAGGGCAACACTACTTACTCCAGTTACAATGTTGCGGGGGCCTCAGTGAGATGTTGGTGTTGGGGGCATCCATGACTCACCTTTATAAAGAGCCTGTATAAAACCACAGTAAAGGGAATGCACGTGAGTGGAGTGTTATCAAACAAAATATTTTTTTTAAAAATGTAAAATATTAACAGGACATTTACTAAACAAAATCACCCAGGTTTATGGAGTAAAATGGAGATTTGAGGGGCTTTTTAACATTGGTGAGGGAGATGGAGAGGTTTAGGGTCTGAATTCCAGAGTTCAGTGTCCAGGCGACTGAAGGCACTGACGCCAATGGTGGAGCAATGGAAACAGGGGCTGTTCAACAGGCCAAAATTGGAGGAGTGCAGAGATCTTGAAGGGTTGTAAGGAAGGTCAGGGGGATGGGGAGGGGCCCTTAGGCGAGGGAAAGACCATGCAGAGATTCGAGAACCAGCTTCAGAATTTTAAAAATGGAGGCATACCAGGATGAGCGGGACCCACTACCGGTCAGAAAGCAATGGAGGTAGTGGCAATAGGGTTGGTAGCTGTTTTCACTGGAGGGCATATGTTTGTACTTTCCACTTTCATGGAACTATAGACTTGTACGCCTATATCCCTCTGTAGTTTAATGCTTCTAACGGTTCTGCCATTTGCTGTACACTTCCATCCTGCATTTGACCTTCCAAAATGCATCGCCTCACATTTATAGTCATAAAGTCATACGGACCCTTCGGTTCAACTTATGAAATTCCTGCTTAACTAATCATTGTATGCCCGATTATAAAACCTGGCCTACACAAAAGCTGAGGAGCATGACCTGGAGAGAATAGTTTACAAGCTCTGTTTATCAGGTAAATCAAAATTTTACTCAGCACCGTGTTAAATCAATGTGGTTTCCAATTCTTTTGTGTGATATCCAGTTGCATGGCCTCATTTTCAAATTGTACATGTCAACGAAAGAATGTCACTGTGCTTGAAGTCACAAATGTTAATGTGAGAACATTAGTCAAGCTAGATTGCCGTACTGTTTGGGCATTTACACCCATTCTTAAAGTGACTCCATCAACTGTGAATTGATTGAATCTAGAGGTAAATGCCACATCTTTTCTAATGCTCAGCCACTTAAAGGGGAAAACTCTTGTTTTAATTCATTGTCGGACAGTGGGCATCATTGGCACTGGATAGCAGTTATTGTTCATTCCAAATTTCCCTTGGGACAGTGCCTGTGAGATTCCATTCTCGAACCGTTTGTGGGAGTTCCAGGATTTTGGATCAAGTTCAGCAGAGGATCATGGTGAAGAGTAGCTGGAGTGGCTAAGGAACAAAAAGGTGGATGGAACGCAACAGACAATAGAGTTTCACATCAGGATGGTGTGTGTGGCTTGGAAGCAGACCTGTAGGTGTTAGTGTTACCATGTGTCTGCTGCCCTTGTCAATCTATCAGTAGAGGTTGTGGGTTTAGAAGGTTCTTTCCAAGCAGTCTTAGTGCGTTACTGGAATACATTTTTGTCGGTAAAATTATTATAATCCCACCTGATGGTATTACTTGACAAGTCAGATTCCAGAATTAAACCTGGCTTAATAGATCGTATGTTTAATTTTTGTAATTGGTTCATTTGGTGGTTAGTCACCAAAACATATTCGTGTGAGGCTTCTTTAACGACAGAATATAAGTTTATTTTATAAACAAAGGGGAAAACAAACAGGCGATATAGATATACGGGACCGTTTAGAAAGATTTTAACATAAACATCAAAACAAAGTTTTAACCTGTTTCGCAATATTATCTAGCTCAAGTCCAGAGAAATTATACTCCTATCTGAACTCCAAGTTCCTCCTGAATTAACTCCTTTGAGTTTCTTTTCCCCAGACCATGGAGACAATTTTACAACTCCTTTCCAGTCTGCTGGTGGGAACCTTTCACATTTCTGAGGTCTTAAACTTTCTCAACTCTAACAACTTAAAAAGCTCTGTGCAAACTCTGGCAGGATAAAAACTCCTCATATACTGTTTCTGCTAAGGTGACTGGTTCTCCTGAACTGAACAGTACCCTGAACCAGTCTCTTCTGAACTGAAATAACAAGGAGTAGAGCGGGATGAACACAGCAGGACAGGCAGCATCAGAGGAGCAGAAAAGTTGACGTTTCGGGTTGGGACCCTTCTTCAGAAAAAGTTTTTCTGACGTTCAAGTTGAAATTGAGTTTGGCAATCTTTCCTCATAGACGGCCCTCCAAACTAGGCAACGTCCTGGTAAATCTCTTCTGTACCCTCTCCAAAACCTCCACATCCTTCTGGTGTTATGGTGACCAGAACTGTTCGCAATATTTCAAATGTGGCCTTACTAAAGTTCTATACAGTTGCAACATGACTTGCCAATTTTTATACTCTCTGTCTTGACCAATGAAGGCAAACATGCCATATGTCTTCTTCACAATCTCATCCACTTCTGTTGCCACTTTCATGGAACTATAGACTTGTACGCCAAGATCCCTCTGTAGTTTAATGCTGTACACTTCCATCCTGCATTCGACCTTCCAAAATGCATCACCTCACATTTATAGTCATAAAGTCATATGGACCCTTCGGTTCAACTTATGAGCACTGACCAGGCATCCCAGTCTGACCTAGTCCCATTTGCCAGCATTTGGCCCATATCCCTCGAAACCTTTCCTATTTATATATCCATCCATATGCCTTTTGTCTAAGTTAAATTCCATTTGCCATTTCTCCACCCAAGTCTCCAGCTTATCTATATCCTGCTTTATCCTCTGACAATCCTCGTCATGATTCGCGGCTCCCCAAATTTTCTGTCATATGCACACTTACAAGTCAGACCTACATTGCCTCCATATCATTTATGTATACTACAAACAACAGGGGTCTCAGCACTGATCCCTGCAGAACACCATTAGTCGTCGATCACTAGGCAGAAAAATACCCTTCCATCGCTACTCTCTGTCTTCTATGACCAAGCCAGTTCTGTATCCATCTTCCCAGCTCACTGTGGATCCCATGTGACTTCACATTTTGTATCAGCCTCACATGAGGGAGATAGCAAGAACTGCAGATGCTGGAGTCAGAGTCAACACACTGTGGAGCTGGAGGAACTCAGCAGGTCAGGCAGCATCAGAGGAGCAGAAAAGTCGACGTTTTGGGTTTACACCCTTCATCAGGACTGGGGAGGGGGAAGGGAGCTTGGAAATAAATAGAGTGGAGAGTGAAGCTGGGCGAAGGTAGGTGGGATGGTGATAGGTGGGTGCAGGTAGGGGGTAGTGGAGATTGGTCAGTAGGAAGGGTGGGGCGGATAGGTGGGAGAGAAGATGGACAGGTTGTGTCAGGTCAAGGAGGTGGAGATAAGAGGGAGGATTGGCCATGGGATAAGATCGGGAGTGGGGAGATTTTGCGAAGAGCTTCAGGACAGAGGATATCACCAGAGGATCGCAGTGGGAGAGAGATCCACTGAGGTCTTTACAGAGGAGGAGGACAACTTCTTCAAGGTGGGCATCCTTTGAAGAGGCATGAGGGACCTTGCTAAAGTCCATTGCTTTGCCCTCATCAATCATGTTTGTCACTTCCTCAAAAAACTCAATCAAGTTTGCGAGACACAACCTCCCTCACAGAAAGCCATGCTGCCTATCACTAATAAGTCCATATTTTTCCAAATGTGAATAATTCCTGTCCCTAAGAATCTTCTTCAATAATTTCCTTACCCCCCCGAGCTAAGGCTCACCAACCTGATAATCCCAGATTATCCCCTGTTGACCTCCTTAAATGAAGGAACAACACTGGCTATTCTCCAGTTGTCTGGGACCTTGCCTGTGATTAAAGAGGATACAAAGATTTTGGGATAACAAGGTGTAAAATTGGATGAACACAGCAGGCCAAGCAGCATCAGAGGAGCAGGAAAGCTGACGTTTCGGACCCGAAACGTCAGCTTTCCTGCTTCTCTGATCCTGCTTGGCCTGCTGTATTCATCCAATTCTACACCTTGTTATCTCAGATTCTCCAGCATCGGCAGTTCCTACTATCTCTGTAACAAAAATTTGAGACAAGGCCCCAAATATAGATATTCATCATCGATAACACTGCTTGGTCATTGATGAAGCAGCTGGAAAAAGTTGGGCCTAGGACATTCCCCTGACAAACTCCTGCCCTCTTCTTTTGTATGACTCCAACCAGGTTAAACCCAGATTCCATTGAATCAAGTTTTTCTAGGGCTTCTTGATGCCACACTTGGTCAAATGCTGCTTTGATATCAAGGGCTGTCATTCTCACCTCATAAGGCATCTTCTGTAACAGGTGTGCGCTATAAAGTCTGTGTAGTCTGGCAGGTGAACCCATAATGAGTGCTTTCTACGACAGGATATTCCCCTTCAACTCCATTTCAGTTTAGACTCCTCGCCTTCTCCCTACCTCTCCCTCACCTTTGATGGATTGCATCGCCCTCAATAGGTTTTGCACATAAATTAATCAATTGGAAAACACAGACGATTTACTGGTGGTGCTTAATAGATGCAAAAAATACCACTGGTGATGGGAAAAGAAAGCATTCAGTTGTGCACACTTCTGGATATATATTTTTTTTAAAAAGGCATGTTATAGAAAAGAGGATTTAAGAAAGAACAGTCATGCTGCATTCAGTTGTGTGTAAAAGCACATAATGTCATAGAGTAATATAGCATGGACACAGACCCTTCGGTCCAACTTGTCCATACTGAACAGATATCCTAAATTAGTCTCATTTGCCAACATTTGGCCCATATCCCTCTAACCCCTTTCTATTCTTTACCCATCCACATGCCGTTTAAATGCTGTAATTGTACCAGCCTCCACTACTTCCTCTGGCAGCTCGTTCCATACATGCACCACCTTCTGCATGAAAAAGTAGCCTCTTAGGTCCCTTTTAAATCTCTCCCCCTCACCTTGAACCTATGCCCCTCTAGTTTTGGACTCCCCTGCCCTGGGAAAAAGACCTTGGCTAATCTCCCTATCCATGCCCCTCATGGTTTTATAAACCTCTATAAGGTCACACCTCGACGCTCCAGGGAAAATAACCCCAGCCTATTCAGCATCTCTCCATAGCTCAAACCCTCCAACCCCGGCAACATCCTTGTAAATCTTTTCTGAACCCTTTCAAGTTTAACAACATCTTTCCTACAGCAGTGAGACCAGAATTGAATGCAGTTTTCCAAAAGTGGCCCTAACCAATGTCCTGTACAGCCGCAACATGACTCTCCCAACTCCCTATACTGAATACACTGACCAATAAAGGCAAGCGTACCAAACACCTTCTTCACCGCCCTGTCTATCTGTGACTCCACTTTCAAAGAACAATGAACGTGTACTCCAAAATCTTTTTGATCGGCAACACTCTCCAGGATCCTACCATTAAGTGTTCAAGTCTTTCCCTTCTGGATATTCCAAAAAAAGAAGAACAGACATGTTAATACAAAAACAAAGAACAGGTATGTTGGGGGCTCATGTGGCGTAGTGGATTGTTATTTTAATGTCCCTACCTCTAAACCAGGAGACCCAGGTTCAAAAGTCCCTCCAGGTTGATTAAAAAGTATCTACAAACATGACAGACGTGCTTTTATAATTGTTGTGTTCTTTAACGGAATATTTCTGTAAAGTGAAGGGTGTGTTCGGTAACTGGTGTATTGTATAACACATGTGTTGTATTACAGTTGCCAGAGGACAAAATGCTTGATGGGACTTCATACAAGTGGCACTTTTGTCCATGGCCAAGGCAGCAAATGCCAGTTGGGCTATTTGTCCTTGGAATGAATCACAACCAACCACAAATCCGTCCTCATCCAGAATTCACCCATTCAGAAGTTACATTTTGAATTGTTTGTAAAAAGCTTTGTAAATGAATGCTGCGTGGACAGCATAGCTCCTGGGAACTGTGCCTCACATAAATTCCAGAGACCATAGATCACTTCCTGTTTGCATTTTGTCAAATTCCTGACCCACAATAACATAATCTGTGATTCTTTTCTCCCCGACTGAATGGTGAATGTCAGCCACTCGGTACTACCTTAAAGGGAAAGTCCTGATATTGCTTAATAAAAAACATTCAGTCTGTACGAACCTAATCCTAACACTGTCAGTGACTTTAATTTGTGTCCAATTGTCCTCTCGCAGCCAGCAACTTCCAAAACTCAGCTCAGGTGGCTATCTTTTGCAGGGATATTCAACTGTGCAAGTGGCATCACCTCCCTTTTATCCCCACATGGGGTTACAGGGATCGGGTAGGGACATGGGTCTGGGTGGGATACTGTTGAGAGGGTCAGTGTGGACTTGATAAGCCGAATGGCCTGCTTCCACACTGTAGAGATTCTATGATTCCACATCTATGAACTTCAGGTTCAAGGCAGACTGATAGAGGAGAAGACTAAAAACAGACTTGGCTCCTTGATCATCAATAATATTCAGATTTGGGATGACAAGTTGCAAGTAACATTCGCATCACATAATGCCAGGCAACGAGCATCTCCAACAAGTCAGAATCTCACCATCACCCCCTGGCATTAAATGGCTTTGCCATCACTGAATGCCCCATTATGATCATCCTGTGAGTTACCACTGAACTGGGTACACCATATAAATACTCTGGCCTCAAGAGTAGGTCAGACGCTAGGAAACTCACAGCAAGCAACTCACCTCCTGATTCCACAGGATTGAATTGTTGTAAAACCCTTTGTAAATGAATTCCCCAATCCCTGGATTCGGGAGTGTGATGGAATGCTCCTCAGTTGAGAGAGTGCAGCTCCAACAACACAGAAGAAGTTCAAAACTATCCAGGACATAGCTTGATTGGCACCACAACCACAACTATCCACTCCCTCCATTACCGATACTTAGGAGCAGCAATGTGTACCATCTAAGATGCACTTCAGAAATTCACCAAGACTCCTGAGATGTAATCTTCTAAACCCATGACCACTAATATCTAGAAGGACAAGGGCAGAAGATACAGGGGAATATTACCACCTACAAGTTCCCCTACATGTTGCACACCATTTTGAATTGGAAATATATCACTATTCCTCCATTGTGGCTGCGTCCAAATCCTGGAAATCCCTGTCTAACAACAATTTGCGTCTACCTACAGCAAATGGATTGCAGCAGTTCCATAAGGCACTGCCATCTTCTCAAAGGCATATAGGATGAGCAATAAATGCTGTCCCAGCCAGTGATGCCCATAGCCCATGAATGAAGCAGGCTTAATCTCACTGAGAGACTAATGTATGAGCGATTCTCTCTAATACTAATCAATGCTACTCCACATGCTTCTTAACACATTTTTCTCCCCTCAAATACAAATCTTCTATGAGTTCTCAATTAGATAACTCGACTCTCAATGTGTTATTTAAGTCCAGCGAGGAGTAGCTCTGGGATATCATCACAAAATTGCTCCAGTGTCTTAAAACACTTGTCCAGCACTCTTCACTAGACTTCCACCATTTTAGTGGCCACAGTGAACAGTCAGGCCCACGGTCATTGCTAGCTGAACCTTCGAATGTGCCACACTGTGACATTCAGTCAGGGTCAACTCCTTGCTCTGGAAGACCAACAAGTTGCAGGCAGACGAAAGAGCATCTTCCACTGAGCTGATGGTCTTCTAGGCGCGGTCGATGTTTGTCGCGGCGTGTGTCCCAGGGAGCAGGCCGTACAGCACAGTGTCCTGCATCACGGAGATGCTCGAGGCAAAAACCACTGAGTCTTTCTCCAGACCTTCCCTTGCACAGGCACACTCCAGGAGGAAATGCGTGACAGTCTCTACATCTCTGCAGCTGATTCCAGGGCAGGGTGAGGTGGCACAGAGAGTCCGGGCGTACAAGAAGTTGGTGCCCTTCTCACCTCTAGCCAAGTCATGTCTTGGTGCTTGTTGGAAAGTTCTGGTGATGAGGCAGTCTGCCAAATAACTATTGTTTTCTTTATTCATTCAATGGGATGAGTGCGTCGCTGGCCAGGCCAGCATTCATTGTCCTTCCCTAGTTGCCCAGAGGGCTGTTAAGAGTCAACCACTTTGGCTGTGGGTCTGGAGTCACATGTAGGCCCAAACCAGATAAGGAAGCTAGCTTCCTTCCCTAAAGGGCATTAGTGAACCAGATGGGTTTTTCCGACAATTGGCAGTGGATTCATGGTCATCACTAGATTCTTAATTCCAGATATTTATTGAATTCAAATTCCACCATCTGCCGTGGCAGGATTTGAACCCGGGTCCCCAGAACATTATTTGGGTATCTATTATTTGGATAATACCACTAGGCCATCGCCTCCCCTTGGGGACTCTTCTCAGGGAACAACCCGACAGGACCCACCCTCTCCTTTTCCTGCAGTGTCAGTAAGCTTGATGGGCATTACAACCTGTATTTCTCACCCCAATCTTCCTCCTCCTCCTGTCCCTGGTTCCTCAGCTCATCTCAGATATGGGCTGAGTAATGGGGGGCGGGACTGGGTGTGTTACTGTGCACAGGCAAGAGAAGAAGGGGTGCACGGGGAGTTGGGCTGTCGGTGCGGGTGAAATAAACCTTTTGAAGTCAGTGACTAGGAGAGGAGTAAGGGGGAGGAAAATAATTTTGAGCGACAACTCTCCTTTTGAAGGGGCAGGCTGAGCAGCAGCAATTAGTTTAATGGAAAGTCTGGTGGGAAGGTGGGGAGGGTAGGTGGAGATGGAAGTTATCAGGTTGTTCTGTAGGCTGGTAGGGCTGTCCCGATGTTTACTCAGGACTGTGCAGACTTGATCAGAGAGGTGTCTATTGCTTGGTGTGAATACTTCACATAGCTACAAGGCTCAGTCAGGGTCCTGGGGACTGTGTTGTAACTTGCCCGCTGTGTGCATGTTATTTCCGTGTAGCTTGCATCCAAGAGGCCTGTATTTTCCCACACAGACCTTCACAACTTAAAGCCACCTGAGATGCTTCATGACCAGTTGAGCAACATCTTTGAAGATGCAGTTACTGCTTTGATGCGGGAAACACAGCATGATCCCACATACATAAACAAGATAACTGTCTGGGTCATCTCTTTTATTTCAGTGATTTTGACAGGGAAGCAAATATTGGACTCAGGACACTGTGGGAGGGGTTCGAGGGCAGAACCAGGATCTACACTCAACCTCAATCCCACACTTCAAAAATTGGATTGCGATCTTTTACATCCCTCTGAGAAGGCAGATGAAGCCTTGGTTTAATGTCTCAATGGAAAAAAGACAGCACCTCTGACAATGCAGCACTTCCTCAGTACTGCGCGAGAGTAGGTCTTCCTAAACTGTGGGCTGTGAGCCCCTGTAGAGTCAGCAGCTGCGATATCTGTGATATCTTGGGTATCAGGCATTGGCCGCTGTGGAATTGCAAGTGCTAACAACTTCATGGCACCTTTAAATCATCAGATTATTTGTAACACTAGGCATTGCCTGACTGATTCAGTTCGGGAGGCATTGGTCACTTTACAGCTGGAAATTAACCAGCATCTCTTCACAGGTCTTTGATTCCCTCCCGTACATCCTCCCCTACCCCTCTCCACTCCCCCCTTCCCCCCCCCC
>JAHRHZ010000161.1:285907-302210 GCA_024137785.1 Ginglymostoma cirratum | reverse complement strand
CCCGAAACGTCAAGCTTTCCTGCTCCTATGATTCTGCTTGGCCTGCTGTGTTCATCCAGCTCCACACCTTGAGATCTCGCTACCTTAATGCCTCTGCTGCCTGGGGAAGAGAATGAATTTCTTCCGAGACATTCCAGGTGCAGGAGGCGAGCTACTGTGTTTTACATGCTGTCCGTGTCTGAGGCAGCATTACAGGAGCCTGATCAGGTGTTAAAACACACTAGGAGGATCTACAGAAAAAAAGAACCAGCCTATATCCTCGGACTGAGAGAGGGGAGGAATTGTAACAAGGTCTGAGATGTGGACCTCATTGAATATGAGTTTCCTGATTGTGGCTACAAATCTGGTCTAATCAGGGACCCCTAGTGTCAGACGTCCCGTGCACTCTGAGAGCTGGCTGTGAGGGAGCTGGATCGGTGTCAAGGACTCTTCATTGATAAATAAAGAGTGAGTTGGTGACAGGTTACCAGCCTCTGTGGAGTTATTTCATTATTTACAACTAACTTTCCTACCTTTTTGTCATCAACAAATTTGGCAACCAATCCTTCACTCCATTTATCGGAGTTATTTATTGATGTTGTAAACATTTGAGGTCCCAGCACGGACGCCGTAGTAGACCACTTGTCATATCCTGCCAATCTGAAGAAGACCCATTTATGCCTACTCCCGGCTTTCCGTCAGCCAGCCAATTCCCTATTCATGCCAATGATACCTGATACACTGTGAACCTTTATTTTCCATAATAAGCTTTAATAAGGCACCTTGTCAAGTTTCTAATGAAAATCTAAGTACAGTACATCCGCCAGTTCTCCTTTACCCACAGCCCATGTTAGCTTCATAAATAAACTCAAATAGATCAGTCAAACATGATTTCTCATTCACAAAACCCTGTTGACTCTGCCTGACTACCCATTTCTCATGTTATCACCTCTTTAATAATTGCTTTTAACATTTTCCATCTTGCAGATGTTAACTGGTCTGTAGTTTCCTGTTTTCTGTCTTGAATAATTTCTGTCTTGAAATTCCCTTTTTGAATAACGGAGGGTTACTTCCTCTATCTTTCAACTTATTGGAAATGTCCCCAGTTTAAGGGAGTTTTAAAATGTATAACAATGCATCCACTATCTCACTAGCCGTTTCTTAGGCACTTGTCAGTCACACTACCCAGTACCATTTCTCTGGTAACTGTGATCCTCCTGCGTTCCGCCCTCTGTCCTGTTTCCTGATTTATCGCTGCTTCTGACGTGTTACTTAAATGCTTGATTGTGCAGATTGATGCAAAGCACCTGGTTAATTCATCTGCTATTTTATTTAACATTATCAATTTCCCAATCTCGCTTTATAATGTTATCAGACATTTTTGCAAATATTTGAAGTGCACTTTCTCTGATGGACTGGCTAACATTATCCCATAATTAATGCCATCAAAATCAAATTATTATCATAGTGCTGTTTCTGGAGGTTGCTGTGTTTCCTACAGTATGACAGGGACTTCAAAGTGCTGCACTGGCTAGAAAGTGCTTAGAAAAGTCCTGAGTGTATGGATGGTGCTATAGGAATGCAAGTTTCTACAGAAGCTGTATACCCCTGTACAGAGGACAAAATTGTCCATCTCCTGCGCTTAACACATAATAGAACATTTGAGGCAGCACAGTGGCTCACTGGCTAGCTGGGCTGCCTCACAGCATCAGGAGCCTAGATTCAATCCCACCCTTCGGCAGCTGTCTGTGTGAAGTTTGCACATTCTCCCCTACAGTGCGTGTGTGGGTTTTCTCCGGGTGCTCCGGTCTCCTCCCACAGTCCAAAGATGTGTCGATTGGGTGGATTAGCCATGGGAAATGCGTGTCAGAAGTCACATGACACTAGGCTATAGTCCAACAAGTTTATTTGAAATCACAAGCTTCTGGAGTGCAGCCCCTTTGACAAAGGGTCAAGAAGAAGGGTCTAGGCCCGAAACGTCAGCTTTCCTGCTCCTCTGATGCTGCTTGGCCTGCTGTGTTCATCCAGCTCCACACCTTGTTATCTCGGATTCTCCAGCGTCTGCAGTTCCTATTATCTCTGTCCTGGATGGTATCAAGTTTCATGGATTCCTAGCCTCTAACCTGTCGTTGTAGTCAGTGTTTATTTGGCTAGCCAAGTTCAGTTTCTGGTCAGTTATAATCCCCAGGATTTTGATAGTGGGAATTCAGTGATGGCAATACCTTTGAATATCAATGTGCGGTGGTTAAATTCTCTCTTGCTCAAGATGGTCATTGCCTGTGATTTATTACTTACCACTTGTCAACCCAAACTTTGACATTGTCCAGGTCTTGGTACATTTGGACATGGACTGCTTCAATATCTGAGGACCCACAAATGCTGCTGCGTTGGTGCTGTCCTGCTCTTATGTATAACCTTTTATCTACGTCCTGATATTATGCAGAAGTTGTAATATAACATAGAACTAATCTGGTCTTGTGTATACACAATGATATAACACAATACTGTCTTGGTCAGGTATACAAGATGTAGTATAAGACAGTGCTGTCCCAGTCTGTAACGAACTAAGGTGCTATCTCAGTTTACAATAAAAAAAGTCGCAGTCTCATAGAGCTGCACAGAGACAGACCCTTTGATCCAACTCGTCCAAGCCAACCAGGTATCCTAAATTAACCTAGTCCCATATCCCTCTAAATCCTTCCTATTCATGTACCCATCCAGATGCCTTTTAAATGTTGTAATTGTACCAGCCTCCACCACTTCCTTTGGCAGCTCATTCCATACACACACCACCCTCTGTGTGAAGAAGGTGCCCCTCAGGTCCCTTTTATATCTTTCCCCTCTCACCTTAAACCTATGCCCCTCTAGTTTTGGACACCCCCACCCTGATGACCTTTTCATGCCCCTCATGATTTTATAAACCTCTATAAGGTTACCCCTCAGCCTTCAACACTCCATCCTATTGATCTCGCAAGGAATCAAAGGCTACGAGGAGAGTGCGGGTAAGTGGAGTTGAAATGCCCATCAGCCATGATTAAATGGCGGAGTGGACTCGATGGGCCGAATGGCCTTACTTCCACTCCTATGTCTTACGGTCTTACGGTCTTATTCAGCCTCTCTTTATAGATCAAACCCTCCAACATCCTTGTAAATCTTTCCTGAACCCTTTCAAGTTTCACAACATCCTTCCTATAGCAGGGAGATCAGAACTGCACACAGTATTCCAAAAGTGGCCCAACCAATTTGCTTTACTAGTCTGTAAAAATTAACACAGTCCTGGCTTGGTCTGTAATATAACATAGTGCTCTCCCAGCCTGTTGTATATCACAGTGGTGGTCCTGGCTAGTAACAGAACATTCATGTTGATACAGTCTGTCATATAACAAAGAGTCGTCACAGATTGCAAATTAATACAATGATGTCCTAGCCTTTAATACAACACAGTACTGTCCCAAGCTGTACTGTAATGCAGTGTTGTCATGGCGTAATGCTTCATTTGTAGAATACTTTGAGAGAAACTTTGAAAGTCCAGCCTCAGCAGTAATTGAAAAGCAAAAGCAAAGCATGAACCGGAGAGGAAGCACCTGAGGTAGATTTCCTGAACAAATTGTAATCTGTCTGTTGACACAATGGCTGCTCAGGGAATTCTACTCACATTTTAAAGCCCAGTTTAATTACCAAATATTTCCACGCGGCCCTTTCCTGCGGTTGTGGCAATGTTGATGTGACTCAGGGCTGCAGTCCTGGGATTTCCAGAGGTTCTGCTGAGATTTTTCTGCTTGTGAGATCTTCCTGTGCAGTTGCACTTGCTCATGTGACAGCAGTAACTCTGTGTCAGAGGTAATCCATTGGTCTCAAAATGCTTCAGGGGAGTCTAAGGAGGGACTGTGGTGGGCCACTGGGAATGCTAGTCCAGTGATGCTGCCACTACGCTATATCCCTGCCCTTCAACAATAACGCTGTACCTCACTGAGTGCCTCAGACTCCAGCCCTTTAAACTGCATGGCTCCCTCCCATCAGAATTTTCTGACTTGTGTGGTGAGGGAAACTGAACTTTCACCCTAGCAATACTTACTGTGTATGTGCGAAAGGAGTTATTATCGCAGTGATATAAGATCACATGGAATTGGAACCAGGGTCGATCAGGCTCCAAGCAAGATGCCTTCTCTTACTATTCTCCTGTCTATGGTTAGAGAGTCATGGAGTCATACAGCATGGAAATAGACCTATGTTCAACAAGGTATCTTTACGTTCACCCACAAGAGTGTGGATCTCACACTGGCACATTGCCGGCTCAGAACTTGTTAAATATGAGGCACAGAAGTTCTCAACTCCGCTCATTTTGAACCTGTTTTCTTTTAAAGTCTTGAAAAGACTTGAAAAGACTTTAATTAAATGAAGGAGGGATGTTAATGATGATCCTATGTGATCACAAGCATAGGGTTTCAGAGCAAGGTAGTAATTTGGTTTGAATTCTTTGGCTTTTTCATGTAGCTCCAGTCAGATTTCCCTCTCTGTCTCCTTCACTCTGTACCACACACATGCACAGATGCGCATGCACACACACACATAGACACAGACACACAGACAGGCACACACACACACAGAGACACACGTACAGACACACACACACACACAGACACACATACACATACACACACACAGATACACACACACAGACACACACACAGACACACACACACAAACA
The DNA here is from genome assembly GCA_024137785.1 of Ginglymostoma cirratum. NCBI lineage: Eukaryota > Metazoa > Chordata > Chondrichthyes > Orectolobiformes > Ginglymostomatidae > Ginglymostoma > Ginglymostoma cirratum. Next base: position 297,523 of record JAHRHZ010000161.1, on the reverse strand, counting down.
CACAGACACACACACCCAGACACACACACACACACACACACACACAGACCTGGTGTAACACGCCACATTTGTTCAACTGGACCCTTCTTAAACTGCAACATAATGTGAAAGTGCAGCCTGCGATGAAGAGCCATCTGGATTGTTTTCAGTCCAGATTACAGCATCCACAGTGATATGTCCCTTGGAAGTAGAGACGTTGTTTACTGCACTGTTCTGAAGATTCAAAACATTAACTCTGTCTCTCTTTCCCCAGATGCTGCCAGACTCTGCTGAGTTTCTCCAGCATTCTCTTTTTATTTCAAAAACCCAGTGTTTGCAGCATTTTATTTCTGTTCACTGCACAATTGCTCTTCAAAGGTCATGTGTGGAAGCTGAAGCACAAGGAACAGCCTATTCAACTGCAGCCTCACATGGTCCTGTAACAGCACTGTGGTTGTATGTACATCTCATGGACTGCAGCAATTCATAGAACACAGAACATAGAACTGTACAGCACAGTACAGGCCCTTCGGCCCACGATGTTGTGCCAAACTTTTACCCTAATCCTAAGGTCTATCTAACCTCCACCCCTACCTTATACTATCATCCATATACCTATCTCATAGCCACTTAAATGCCCCTAATGAGGCCGACTCCACTCCCCTCTCCGGCAATGCATTCCCTGCCCCTACCACTCTCTGAGTAAAGAACCTACCTCTGACGTCTCCCCTATATCTACCTCCACTCACTTTAAAACTATGTGCCCTCGTAAAAGCTACCTCCACCCTAGGAAAAAGTCTCTGGCTGTCTACTCTATCTATACCTCTGATCATTTTGTACACCTCTATTAAGTCACCTCTCATCCTTCATCGTTCTAAAGAGAAACGCCCTAGCTCTCTCAACCTTTCCTCGTAAGACCTACCCTCCATTCCAGGCAACATCCTGGTAAATCTCCTCTGTGCCTTTTCCAACGCTTCCACATCTTTCCTGTAATGAGGTGACCAGAACTGGACACAATACTCCAGATGTGGCCGAACCAGGCTATCGTACAGCTGGATCATAACTTCACGGCTCTTGAACTCAATCCCTCTATTAATGAAAGCTAACACATCATACGCCTTCTTAACAACTCTATCCACCTGAGTGGCAGCTTTCAGGGAACTGTGAACATGAATCCCAAGATCCCTCTGCTCCTCCACACTGCCAAGAATCTTTCCGTTAACCCTGTATTCTGCTTTCAAGTTTGTCCTTCCAAAATAAATCACCTGACACTTTTCAGGGTTAAACTCCATCTGCCACTTCTCAGCCCAGCTCTGCATCCTATCAATGTCCCTTTGTAACCTAGAACAGCCCTCCGCACTGTCCACAACGTGACCCATCTTCGTACCATCCGCGAACTTGCTAATCCACCTTTCCACTCCTTCATCCAAATCATTCACAAAAATCACAAATAGAAGAGGACCCAGAACAGATCCTTGTGGTACACCACACGTAACTGAGCACCATGTTGAATATTTTCCATAAAAGGTTCGAAAAGGTAGCTCAGCACCACATTCTCCAGGATGGGCCCAGCCCGTGACACCCAAATCCAATAAACAAATTAAAAATAAACACTGTGCCTCTGTTCTACATGAGCCTCCTCTCAAAGTCTGTCTTCACCTCAGCCTGTCAATCGAGTCATGGTCATACAGCACAGAAACAGACCCTTCTGTCCAACCAGTTCATACTGATCATAATCCCAAACTAAACTAGTCCCACCTGCCTGTGCTTCACCTATATCCCCCCAAACATTTCTTATTCATGTGCTTATCTAAATGGTCTATTAAATGCTGCAACTTTACCCACAACCACACATGAACCACACTCTGCGTAAAAAAATTGCCCCCCGTGTCTTTTCTAATCTTTCTCCTCTCAACACAAAAATATGCCCCCAGTCATGGAATCCCGCACCCTAGGGAAAAGATACCCGCCATTCACCATATCTATACTCCTCATGATTTTATAAACCTCTAAATGGTCACCTCTCAACCTCCTACACTCCACTCTATCAAGGTCAAATGCAGCCTTGATGTCAAGCGTGGTGTCTCTCACCTTACCTCTAGAATTTAGCTCTTTTGTCTGGGTCTGAACCAAGGCTATGATAGGGTCAGGACCTACGTGGCCCTGGTGGAACCCAAACATTATGTTGAGGCAGTACAGGGTATCGGTGAGGCCTCTCGTGGAGTACTGTGTCTAGTTCTGGTCGCCCTGTTATAGGAAGGATATTATTAAGCTGGAGAGGGTTCAGAAGAGATTTACCAGAATGTTGCCGCGAATGGAAGGTTTGAGTTATAAGGAGAGGCTGGATAGGCTGGGACCTTTTTTGAGAGGTGACCTTTTGAGCTTTCTAAAATATATCTTTCTATTCCTTTATCCCTCTGGTTTTTTCTGGCTTCCCCCTTTAAAAGTGTCAACACTATTCGCCTGGACCAATCCCTGTGGGATCAAGCTCCACCTTTTCCCCACTCTTTGGGGAAAGAATTTTCTCCTTAATTCTCTGAGTGGATTTATTAGGAACCCTCTCAGTCTGACAGCTCCTTAGTTTTGGTCTCTCCTGACAATAATGGATCTTCATCTACCCTTTCTGTGGTTTGAAAGTTCTCTGTCAGGTCATTGCTCTCAATCCTCTATTTTCTGGAGGAAAGACCCCCAGCCTGTTTGTGGTATGTTATTGTGCAGTGGAACTGTACAGCTGTGACACAGCTGCTTTTTCTCAGTTTGGTTAAGTCTGAGCGTGCCAGGGGTGCTGTGCCCAAGTCGAGCCATCTCTGGCCCACTCTAAGTGGCTGGGGTGAGATTTAAAAGCAACGATATTGGCATATATTCTTAACGTTCACCCCTGGCCCCCAACCCCACTATTTTCTTTGATCCTGCGTGTTCTAGTTCAAAGCTGCCCCACATCCTTGGAATAAATTTCCAAAGCATCGGGCTGGGATGGGGGGAGGGGGTGAAGTAGCGGGCATGATTTTTTTTTTAGGCATCCAAGGAATGAGAATCTGCCGGAGGCCATTCAAAGCTTAAGAGGTTTGAAGCAAGCTTGCTCCCAACCGCTAACACCAGAGGAAAACAGGCCTGGGATCACTTTGCAGAGAGAAAATTGAAAATGAAAATTGCTCAGAGCAGAAACCAGCTCCACCGGGGCAGAGGGCAGCTGCCCTAACTCAGAACTCATTCCACACATCTGTACTGCATTAGGGACTGCACAACCTGGCTGAGGTTAACTATCTAGTACCAATGGCACTGTCTCAGAATAGGGGCCACTGAGATGAGGATGAATTTGGAATTCACCCATCTCTGAGGGTTGTGGGGGCTCAGTCACTGTGTTTCACTAAGACAGAGGTGGGTAGGCTTCTAGATGTTAAAAGATATTGACGGATAAGGGGATAGTGTGGGAAAACAGCGTGGAAATAGATGAGCAGCCATGAGAGCAGATCAAAGGGTTGAACAGCCTCTTCCTGCTCCTATTTCCTATCTTATTATATCCTTGTCTCTCTGCCTCTTTGGATTTCGCCATCTGTCTCTTTTGCTCTCTCTCTCTCTCTCTGTCATTCTCTCCATCCCATTCTCTATCTTTTTTCACGCTCTCAACTTTTTTTCTCTATGTATGTCTTTGTTTGTTGAGTTTTCTGTCTCTCCATCTCTACACAATTCTTTCTCTCTAATTATCTCTCAATTTTTCTCTCTCTCTCTCTCTCTGTCTCCATTTTACCCTAGCTAATTCTGTTTGTATCCCCTGGATCCCTGTCAGACCACCCTATCCTTCTATTCCTTTCTCCCTTTAAATACGTTGACACTATTGTCCTAGACCACTTTGTGTGGGAGGTTTTGGGACATTTCTGGGTTTTCTAATCTTGCTCCCTTCCCAACCCGCCATGCCATGCACCTTGCTGAAGGAGGACAGACACCTCAGGCTTCTATAACAGGGCCATACCTGAGCGTGGGGTAGTGAGGGTCAGAGGGTGTGGAGGAGAGTCACCAGGCGGAGAGTGAGGGTAGGGACGAGGGGGGTGTGGGAGATGAGGATGATGGTGGGTGGGGTGAGGATGCAGATGGAGGTGATGGCAGTAGTGGGAGTCAGGCTGGGGGTGCAGACGACAGTCGGGGATTTGGTCTGGCCCCATCCTCAGACACTGATCACTTGAAGTTGACACTGGAGGAAGGAAAAGTCTATCCATCCCGACGCTCCCTGCCCATGGACAGGAGACTGGAAACAGCCGGAGTGGTGGGAAATCACCCTCTCTGCCTCAGCGTGCCAAGATGTGGGGAATGGAATTATCCGGGGATTTCTACTGCCATGGATCCAGCCTGCAAGTGGGGGGCTGTTGTGATAGGTGATGCCAAGCCAAGCCGAGTCTCACTGTGTGGTAGCTAACATCCTTTAGGTGACGGACGGGGATGAGACAGAAATTTCAGCGGAGGATGAGGATAAGAGGGGGAATGGGGAAGGGGAGGACAAGCAAGAAGTGAACAATAGTCAGGAAGAATGAGACATTCTGTCAGCTCTTCCCAAGGTTCATGTAAAAATGTTGGAGGATCTCTGTTGAGAGGGACGGAAAATATGAATCAGGCACAATGTGTTTCTGTGAGTCACAGCTCAGTCAAACCACATGTTCCTGATTTATAAATGCACTCATCTCTGAGGAGCTGCGAGAGAGAGAGAGAGAGAGAGAGAGGGCCCTGAGTGGAGAGGACAAAAGGGTGTGGTTGGCATCTGAGTTACCACATCACCAAATGGATCGAGACCCCCAGCTAGAGTGTGGGGTGTGGGGGGAGCAGGGCAGCATGCTGCTGAGAGCTTTAAGAAGTCTGAACCTTTACTGCCAGCTGAGTACTGCTGACTTTGATGGGAATTTGAGCAGAGTAAGATCCCTTAGAGATTAATCCAGTTACTTTTAGGACGGCGCTGCCTGAGCAGGTGATGTTCAGCCAAGACATTGACTGACCTTTGAGTCAGAGAGAAGCCCTACAGTGTGTGGGGGGAAACGGGTCATTCAGCCAATCGAGTCCATACACCAAGTGGGCAGCACAGTGGCTCAGTGGTTAGCACTGCTGCCTCACAGCACCATGGACCCGGGTTCAATTCCAGCCTGGGGCAACTGTCCATGCGGGTTTCCTCTGGGTGCTCCAGTTTCCTCCCACAGTCCAAAGATGTGCAGGTTAGGGTGGATTGGCTGTGCTACATTACTCATAGCATTCAGGGATGTGGGTTTAGGGGGATAGGTCTGGGTGGGATGCTCTGAGGGTCAGTGTGGACTTGTTAGGCCAAAGGGCCTGTTTCCACACTGTAGGGATTCTATGACCAACCCTGGTGTGTGATCTCTCTGTTTTTGATCTTTTACTTCTGAGGGCGAATAGTTCCCATTCCAGTTTGATTAGGTTCTGACAAGGCTGAGGAGTGCAGTGTGTGATCTGCCAAAGCAATGAGGGTTGGAGGTTAGGGTAGGCGAGCACTATGGAAGTTACTGTGTTCTCCCTCTGGCACCCTCCCCTATAAAAAGCCTCTTGACGTTTTCAGTTATTTTCCCGGCTGGGAACTTGAAACCGGGGTTGGCGAGCGATGTCCCAACAATCTTCAGAGCCAATGAAGCACCTTTGAAGTGCAGTCGCAGTCCTGTTATCAGGGTGCATGGCAGCCAATTTGTGTACAGCAAGCTCCCTCATGGCAATGTGCAAATGTTTTTGGTGACATAAACAGAAAATGCTGGCGAAACTCAGCAGGTCCGGCAGCATCTGTGGAGGGAGAAGCAGCGATAATGTTCTCAGTCCCATGTGATTCCTCTTTGGAAGTGAATGGGACTGGTCATATATTTCATATCTCCATCCTCCGCATTTATTTTCTCTGTATTTAGAGATGTTGATCGAGGGATAGATGTTGGCCTCAGGACCCCAGCAAGATCTTCCCTGCTTTGAAATAGAATCACAGAAGAGTGGAAACAGGCCCTTCGGCCCAACGAGTCCACACCAACCCTCAGAATGTCCCACCCATTCCCCTAAAACCCACCTAATCTACACATGCCTGAACACTATGGGCAATTTAGCAAGGCCAATAGCAACTCCACCCTTGAGGGGCAGCTGAAGCCTAGTTTTAACGTCTTATCCAGAAGCATTCTGACAGTGCAGCTCTCCTTCAATGTGGGGGCTGGGATCTGAGCCGAATTATGAGACGTGGGTTAAGGATTTAAACACAGGACCATCCGACTCAGACAGGAGAGCGAGCTGGCCACTGAGACCTGGCTCTGATGCCCAGGGCCAACAAACAGGATTTGATTCCCCTGTCATCACCAGCAACCCAGTCACTACCCCTGACCCCTGGTGGAAAGTTTGTGCACAGATAGATGTCAGGATCCTGGCGCGTGATGCCTTCCTTGGTCAAATAGAGACAAGCCACTCACTACTGGCAGCCCGAGAGAAATGCTTCAATGTGAGTGGGAACTTTCCCCAGCTCCTTCTAACTTGGAATAAGATGCAAGATTTAAAGATCTGGGACAAAGGGTAGTGATTGGAACGAGGTCAGCCAGGTTGATCATATTGAAAATGAGTTCCCTGATTGGGGCTGTTAACCTGGTCCAATCAGGGAGCCCTGGCTGACAGATATAAACAGGAGTGTCTAGGGTTCTGCTCAGTCTAGTACTCAGCTCTGTGCTAGCTGGGCCAGTGTTTTGTACAATGCCTGGGTAAATAAAGGTAACAGGACACTGACCTTTGTGGAGTTATCTCACAGAGGCTAGGAGAAAGTTAATCACAAATGCAGGGCCCAGTTTAGATTGGGATGTGGGAATGGGAAAGGGTGAGGAACTGCAATAAGCAATGGGCTGGCGGGTAAACACCAGCAGAGACCAGTTGGGCTGAATGGCCTGTTGTTGATTTCTGAGCTGTAATTCTTTCAAAAAGCCAGGAGTGGTGGGCATATGGAACAGCCTGGGATGGAGAGGGGTCATATCTCAGATCGTTCACCTTTCACCTCTGGGCTGTGTGTCATGGGATTCAGATACAGCCCACACACATCTGATGAAAGTTCCCACTGTTTGCAAGCTGCCATCCACTCCCGGTCAGATGCCTGTACTCTTTCAGCAAAGCTTACAATCATGATTGGCATCTAAAATAAAAGGAGGGAAACAATATGGCATTTTACAGACAGACTTGTTTCCCAGGATGTACAGAAATTGTTCTGAAATCATTGCCACTATTTTGTTCCAGCCACTGACCAATTGTTCCAGTAATGACTGATATGTGACAGTATAACAACGCTGAGTGTCCTCGCACTAACTGTGTGTGTATGTGTGTGTGTGTGTGTGTGTGTGTGTGTGTGTGTGTGTGTGTTTGTATGTGTGTGTGTGTGTGTGTGTTAGTGTGTTTATGTTTGTGAAAGATACAGACAGACAGACAGACAGATCTGAGTGTCCCAGCACTGACTCTGTGTGTGTGTGTGTGTGTGTGTGTGTGTGTGTGCGCGCGTGTCTGTGTGTCCGTGTGTTTGTGTGTGTGTGTCTGTGTGTGTGTTCGTGAGTGTGTGTGTTTGTGTGAGTGTTTGTATGTGTGTGTATTTGTATGTGTGTGTGTGTGTGTGTGTCTGTGTGTGTGTGTCACAGTCCGAGTGTCCCAGTACTGCCGTGACATGTGACAGGACTGAGTGCCTCAGCACTGAGTGTGTCTGTGAGTTTGTGCAAAAGAACTGAATGTCCCTGAATATCGGTATGAATTACAAGATTGGTGTCGCAGCACTGAATGTATGTGTGTTGTAGGATTGAAGGCCCAGCATCGATTATATGCTTAACAAGACTGAATATCCAAGCACCACCTTTCCGGACAACACTGGACCTTAAATTTTCCCACACAGTTTTAATGAAGGGCTCGAGATTGAGGTGGAGGAGAGCTGCCGCTGCTGCACACCTCCACCTGAACTCTGGTAGCCAATATTTATCCCTGGACTAGCAGCTAAAAACAAAACATATGGCCATTGCTTTGGTGGTTATTTTGAGAGAGTTTGCTGTCTGCACATGGACTGTAGGGTTTCCTACAGCTCAGCAGCGATCACACTTCTGAAAAAGTACTTAGTTGTCTGTAAGGCACTTAAGGGGATTTTGAGGATGTGAAAGGTACCACAGCAATGCAACCTCTCCCTTTCTGTTTTGCAAGCCGCAGTTGATTAATTGTTTCTGTCCAGCCAAATGACTAGGAACCTGCTCTGTGCCTGGCTTTTTTGGGATCTGGATGGCTTCAGCTGGTCAAGCAATGGTACACCATGTGTCGTCTTGGCCAGTGCCAGGCAAAAGGGCCAGATGAATGGGAAGGGCCCAACCATACCTGCCTCGATTTTTGATGTGGGAGTTGACTCACTGGGATTGCATGTGCCTCTTGTGCCAGACTGACCACAGCTATTAATAGCCAGGCCAGCTGTAGCGAATGGCAGGCGGAGGCACCCAGAGGAGATGCATCTGCTGTGGGCAGGACCTGCTGTGTGTTCCAACCCTAACTAGTGAGCTAGCACCATCTTTCCAGGAAGAGGTTGCTGTAACAACTCAGAAATAAATGTTGGTATCGAGCAAAAGGAATGAATTTACTTCCCCCTTAGATGGTCAGCTCTGTCAATTCAAACCAATGTGGCATTTGTATGATGTACCCCCTCTTAATTACATCAATTCAAGACCCTATCACCACCCACCCCCCCGCCATTTCTGATTCCCCCACAACCTCCTGCTTCTCTTGAAGGCACCAATTATGCCTCACCACGCTCTCATTCGGATATCAAGCTGCGCTGTTCGACCCGGGAGGGCGTCACAATCCGGCCCAATTTCTTACACTCGTTGACCCTCTGCAGCCACCTTCCACCCCCCCCCCACCCCATACACCCAACAATCGCTACACACGGAGGGGAGGAAGTCATCTGCAGACAGCACCAATTGAGCACCGAGACCCTGCTGATTTTCCTCAGTCTTCGCTCTCGTATCTGCTCGGCCTGTGGAAACCAGTCTGCCACCCACTCAATAAAAACAGCTAGAAAATCGAATTGGTGGGTCAATTGTTTGAAAATTTGAAGTCTAGTTTGTGATATTAAGGCAAGATTTTTGGAAAGACAGCATTAATAAAAGTGACCGTGAGGACATCAAATTGTGGTTGGGCAGTGACCTGATAGAGGTTTATAAGATCATGGGGGGCATGGATAATGTGAATTGCAAAGGTCTTTTCACTCGGATTGGGTAGTTCAAAACTAGAGGGCATATTTTTAAGGTGAGAGGAGAAAGGTTTACAAGGAACCTGAGTGGCACCTTTGTCATATGGAGGATGAATGTGGAATGATCTTCCAGAGGAAGTGGTAGATGTAGGTACAGTTACAACGTGTACTGGAACTGGAAAATGAATAGGAAAGGTTTAGAGGGATATTGGCCAAACACAGGCAAATAGGACTAGTTTAGTTTGGGAAACTTGGTCGGTCTGGCCGGGTTGGACCGAAGGGTCTGTTTCTGTGCTGTATATTTCTATGACTCCGTAAGTGCTTTGGCTTCTGTGCAGAGTTAATCAGGACTTTCTCTGCCTTTTACCCAGACACAGATACAAATTCCAAAACATCCCTCCTCAGCAAATCTTCCAGCCTCTTAGACTTGATATGTGGTTCCAAGCCCAGCCGTTTCATCTTCTGTTCGGCCTCCTGGGGACACACCCAGAATGATTCAGCCACCACACTCTCTGAATGCAGAAAGGGTGACGCCTTTTTATTTTCTAAAAATTCCTGTAGCTCAAATTTTCAGCTGATATGGCTATTTCCAGGGCAACTCCGTATCAAACAAGCTATAGGATAGTGAGCAGGTGACCGCGGAATGAGCTGGACTAAAACACGAGAAGAGTCTGCTGTGCTTTTCTTAAAATATCTTTCCCAACAGTCTGACTCATGCTTCCTCATTTCAAAGCTCTGACTCCTGAGTAATGAACAATGCCTCTGGATGCGCACCCAGTGCCCATTCTTCAACAGCCTGGATGGTGAGGGCCAGAATGAAGCTATTCAGCTGCAGAGGGCAATGCAGTTTAGCCTTATTTTGGCTGTATCAAGCACCCGCACACTTCCCAGTCATTGGCAATGTGTCTTTACTTCCTCCTGAACTCCAGGGTTTCACAATCATCAGCCTCACAATCCACAGCTGCCCCATCATGCTCAACATCTCCTCTGCTCTCATCCATTTGTGCAATTCTTCAGAATTATAGCCGTGTCCAATTGATAATGTTGCAAATGCAATGTTAAATAGTTGAGGGCAGTGTCAATGTTGTCACTGACTGCAAAACTGTTCTGGACTTGGTACAGGATTGTATCTGCTCTCACACTCAGATTGGGTGAGAGGATGGCTTGGGGAATTGATTAATGTTGCTCTGTTGGTGCTGAGAGAGCTGAGGCAAAGAAATCTGAAAGATGAAGCTTTACTGTAAATCTAATCCTGCGCTGTCCTGTCCTGAGAGGGTTTGACTAGGGCAGTGCAGAAGGAGCTTTACTCTCGATCAACGAAGGAGCTGTTCATTGACTTCAGGAAGCGGAGTGAAGGGCATTCCCCTGTCTGCATCAATGGTGCTGAGGTGGAGATGGTACAGATCATCGTGTTCCTGGGAGTTGCGATCACCAACTATGTGGCACAGTGGTTAGCGCTGCTGCCTCACCGCGCCAGGGACCCGGGTTTGATTCCAGCCTCAGCCAACTGTCTGTGTGGAGTTTGCACATTCTCCCCATGTCTGTGTGGGTTTCCTCCGGGTGCTCCGGTTCCCTCCCACAGTCCAAAGATGTGCAGGCTAGGTGGATTGGCCATGCTAAATTGCCCGTAGTGTTCAGGGATGTGTAGATTAGGTGGGTTACAAAGGGACGGGTGTGGGTGGGATGCTCTGAGGTTCGGTGTGGACTTGTTGGGCCGAAGGGCCTGTTTCCACACTGTAGGGATTCTATGATCTATCCTGGTCCACCCATGTTGACGCAACGGTCAAGAAAGCACCACAACATCTCTACTTCCTCAGGCGGCTAAGGAAATTCAGCATGTCCACAAGGACTCTTACCAATTTCTATAGATGCACCATAGAAAGCATCCTGTCTGAATGTTGTATGGCAACTGCTCTTCCCAAGACGCAAGAAACTACAGAGAGTTGTGGAAACGGCACAGTTCCTCATGCAGACCATCCATTGACTCCATCTATACTCCCCGCTGCCTCGGGAAAGCAACCAACACCATGAAAGACCCCTCCCACCCCAGTTATACTGTCTTCCACCCTCTTTCATCAGGCAGAAGATATAAATATTTGTATACATGTATGAACAGATTCAAGAACAGCTTCCTCCCTGCTGTTATCAGACTTTTGAACAGATCTCTCAGATGTTAATGTTGATCTCTCTCTCTCTGCACTTTCTCTGTGGCTGTAACAATGTACTCTGCGTCCTGTTCTGCTACCTCATGCATTTTGTACGGTACGATCTGTATAGCATGCAAAACAACACTTTTCACTGTATCTCAGTTCATGTCACAACAATAAATCAAACCGAATTAAATCAGATCTGGACCTGATCCCATGCTGTACCTGTCCTGGGAATGGTGTTGACGGAGCTTTACTCCGTATCTAACCCAATGGCGT
>JAHRHZ010000161.1:231652-285897 GCA_024137785.1 Ginglymostoma cirratum | reverse complement strand
GGGAATGGTGTTGACGGAGCTTTACTCCGTATCTAACCCAATGGCGTACCTGTCCTGGGAATGTTTGGGGATGGATTGGAAGAAGTTTTACATATCTATCTGTTTGATTGGGCAGAGTTTTGCAATCGCATACCTTAAGGAGCACAACCAGCCAAGAATACTGAGTGGAGAAAGGTGTTGCAAATCTGTTTCCAGGCAGTAGTTGGTGGTGGGGCAGGCGAACCCAAGCCCATTGATCTAGTAGCTGTGCCAGCTCTAGATGTGCAGCTGATATCAAAGGCTAACACTGCTTTTTACTATTAACAGACTGTCTGCCTGAAGGGGACGGTGTTGGAGGGATAAAAACAGAGAAGAGAGAACCTGGCAGCTGATCACCTAGATTGAACATTAAGCCCTGTTGACAGAGAAATGGAGAGCTAATGCAGGAGCCCTCATCTATATAGTCTACACGGCAGAAGGCAGTGTTCTATAGAATGAGTAAATGCAGAAGCCAAGACCTCAATAGTTCACTGTATTACAAAAAGGAGAGATTAGGGTGCAAGTGAACCAGAACATATCAAGAATGGGTGGCGAGAGACTGAGGGAGAATGTGGAAGCTTTAAAGACTGGAGAGTGAGGGGGAGACAGTCAGTAGAGTCTGAGTGAAGAGGTGCAGAGGTCGGAGGATGTGAGTAAAGGTTGAATAGGGTAGAGGATAAGGAAGGAGGCTTGGGCCGATAGTAGTAGCTGTGTAGCCAAATCTTACATGAACACCATCTACAATTTTGCCGATGACAGCACTGTTATAGGCCAGATATCAAACAGTGATGAATCAGAATAGACAAAGGAGATAAAGGGCTTGGTGATGTGGTGCAGTGATAACAAGCTGTCTCTCAATGTTGGCAAAACAAAAGAACTGATCATTGACTTCAGGGGGAAAGGAGGAGGACACATCTCCATCTGCATCAACGGAGCTGAGATGGAGGGGGTTCAAAGCGTCAACTTCATAGGAGCGGCCATGACTAACAATCTGTCCTGGACCTTCTCCATAGATGCAATAGTCAAGAAGGAACAGCAACACCTCTTCTTCCTCTGGCAGCTTAGGAAATTTGGCATGTCCATAAGGACCCTCACCAACTTTTACAGATGCACCATTGAAAGTATTCAAACCGGGTGCATGACAGCCTGGCATGACAACTGCTGTGCCTAGCACCGTAAGAAATGACAGAGAGTTGTGTGAACAGCCCAGACCATCATGGAAGCCAACCTCCCATCCATGGACTCCATTTACACTTCTCGTTGCCGCAGAAAGGCTGCCGATATCATCAAAGACCCCTCCCACCCCGTAATACTCTCTTCCAATCTTTTCCATCAGGCAGAAGATACAGAAGCTTGAACACACGCACCAACAAGTTCAAGGACAGCTTCTTCCCTGCTGGTTATTGGACTCCTGAATGACGTCTCTAATTTCAAATCTAATGCTGACCTTGCTTTTGTGCACCTCCTGTGGAGCTGTAACCTTGCATTCTTCACTCTGTCTAAGCACCCCATGATCTATATGTCCTCATTCGTTATGATCTGCCTGTACTGCTCACAAAACAATACTTTTCACTGCACTTAGGTACAACTATAAATCGACAAATCAATAGTAGAGGCTGGGGCAGGGTATAGGAGAGATTGTGGGGAGCTCAAAGTTTGGGGAGTGTGCAGAGGCTGAGGGAGTGAGAATAGAAGCTGGAGAAGGAGTGTGTTCAGATTGGGGAGTGGGGAATAGAGGTTAGAGAGTTGGGAGTAGAAGTTGAAGATTGAGAGTAGAAGCTGAGGGACGGGGATGGATGCTAAGGAGGTTGGTTTTGTAGAGACTAGGGGACAGTTGTAGAGGTCAGAGGAGAGGTATAAATGCTGAGGGAGGGAGAGGAGATATTGGTAAGGCATCTCAGTGGTCAGGGAAAATGCTATAGAGGCTGAGGAAGGAGGAAGTAGAGATTCGGGGAAGAAGGTGTAGTGGTTAGGTGAGATTGTATAAAGGCCAGGGGAAGGGGGTGTAGAGGTTGGGGCCGGATTGGGGGCCACAGGTGTAGAGGGTCAGAGGACGTGGCAGAGGAGTTGAACAAAGACTTTGTTTCAGTCTTCACTGATGCCTTGCCGTGGAGTCATAGAGCCATACAGCACGGAAACAGACCCTTCAGTCCAACCAGTCCATACTGAACATTATCAACTAAACTAGTCCCACCTGCCTGCTCCTGGCCCATATCCCTCCAAACATTTCCTGTTCATGTCCTTATCCAAATGTCTTTTAAACGTTGTAACTGTACCCACATCCACCACTTCCTCTGGAAGTTCATTCCACACATGAACCACCAATTGTTTAAAAATTTTGCCCCTCGTATCTTTTTTAAACCCCTCACCCGTCACCTTATAAATGTGCCCCCTAGTCTTGAAATCCCTCATCCTAGGGAAAATACAACTGCCATTACCTTTATCTATACCCATCATGATTTTATAAACTTCTGTAAAGTCACCTCGCAGTCTCGCACACTCCGGTGAAAAGTCCCAGCCTATCCAGCCTTTCTTTATAACTCAAACCTTCCATACCCGGCAACATCCTGGTAAATCTTGACTGAACCCTTCTGAAAATACAAAATAATCAAGGGTCTGAAGGAGAGCAGGAAATAATCACAACATTAATCACCAGCAAGAAAGTACTAGGGAAACTAACAGGGTTAAAAGCAAATAAGGTCCTTGAACCTGATGGACTGCACCCTGGGATTGTAAAGGAAGTAGCTACAGAAATAGTGAGTGCACCAGTAGGAAATTTCCAAGAATCCTTGGATGCTGGTAAAATCCCAGATGATTGGAAAACTGCCAATGTAGCACTCTTATTCAAAAAAGAGGGGGGTGACAAAAAGATCAAACTTTTAAAAAAAAGTTTTATTCATTGACAGGACGAGGGCATTGCTGGCCAGGCAGCATTTATTGCCTATCCCTAACTGCCTGGAGGCCAGCTAAGAATCAACCACATTGCTGTGGGTCTGGAGTCACATGTAGTCCAGTGCAGGTAAAGATGGCAGCTGTCTTCCCCGAAGGGCATTAGATGGGTTTTTCCTGACAATCAACAATGGATTCACGGTCATCATTAGATTCTTAATTCCAGATATTTATTGAATTCAAATTCCGCCATCTGCCGTGGCGGGATTTGAACCCAGGTCTCTGGAATGTTATCTGGGGTCTCTGGAGTAACAGTCCAGTGAAAAATACTGCTAGGCTATCACTTCCCCATCATGTAACTGTCTGCCAGTTAGCTTAAAATCTGTCACTGGGAAGATGTTAGTGACTATTATAAAGGAGGTAATCACAGCATTTAGAAGTATGTACAATATTCAAGCAGAGTTAGCATGGATTCCCAGAGGGGAAATCAAAGCTACAGATTATTACAGCTCTTTGAAGATTTGACAATGAGGATAGATAAAGGGAAACCAGTAGATGTAACATATTTGAATTTCCAAAAGGTGTTCAGTAACAAACCACATATTAGGCTACATGCCCATACGTGGGCATGGTATTGGAGGTGGTGTACAATATGCATAGAGGATTGGCTAACTAATAGAAAACAGAGTTAGGGCAAAGGGTCACGTTCAAGATGGCAACCTAGTGCCTCAGGGATCAGTGCTGGGGCCACAATTATTTACAATATATGTTAATAATTTGGATGACAGAAGCGAATGTACTACCATCGAGTTTGTAGCTGGCACAAAAATAGGTGGGAAAGCATATGATGAGGATGACACAAAGAGCCTGCAGAGGGATATAGACAGGTTAAGTGAGTGGGAAAAAGAAGTTGACAGATGGAAAGTAATGTGGAGAAATAAAAGGTATGAATTAGAGCCAGATATTATTTAAAAGGAGATCCAAGCGCTTGAATCACAAAAAAGATAGCATCCAATTTCAGAGGGCAAATGGAATGTTGGTTGTTATTTCAAAGAGAATGGAATATAAAGGTAGGGAGGTCTTGCTAAAATTATACAAGTCAGATCACAGCCAGAGCAGTCTTGGTTCCCTTATTTAAGGAAAGGTAATACTGGCATTGCAGGTAGTGCAGAGAAGATTCACTGAGTTGATTCCAGGTATGGAAGGAGCCTCTTATGAAGAAAAGTTGAGCAGGTTGGGCTTATCATTGAAGTTTAGAAGGATGAGAAATATGTATGGTTCTTAGGAGCTTGACAGGGTAGATGCAGAGAGGTTGTTTCACCTTGTCAGAGAGTCTGGGACTAGAGGACATAATCTCAGAGTAAGGGGTCACCCATTTAAGACAGGGATCAGGGGGACTTCTTTTCTCTTAAAGGGTAATGAATCTGTGAATTTTTTTTTACCACAGAGGGCCGTTAAGCCTCAGTTGTTGAGTATATTCAAGGTTGAGATAGACAGATGTCTAATTGAAATGCTGGAGTTTGTTTACTCCCAATACTTCCCTGGTTATAATGATCAGATGGGCCGATGGGCCGAGGAGTGGCAAATGGAGTTTAATTTAGATAAATGTGAGGTTTTGCATTTTTGGCAAGGCAAATCAAGGCAGGACTTATACACTTAATGGTAAGATGCTGGGGAGTGCTGTCGAACAAAGAGACTTTGGGGTACAGGTTCATTGTTCCTCGAAAGTGGAGTTGCAGGTAGACAGGGCGGTGAAGAAGGCGTTTGGTACACTTGTCTTTATTGATCAGTGCATTGAGTATAGGAGTTGGGACGGTCATGTTGCAGCTGTACAGGACATTGGTTAGACCACTTTTGGAGGATTGTGTTCAATTCCTGCTATAGGAAAGATGTTGTTAAACTTGAAAGGGTTCAGAAAAGATTTACAAGGATATTGCTGGGTTTGAGCTACAGGGAAAGGCTAAATATGCTGCGGCTATTTCCCGTGGAGCATTGGAGGCTGAGGGGTGACCTTGTAGAGGTTTATAAAATCATAAGGGGCATGTATAGGGTGCATAGTCAAGGTCTTTTTCCCCAGGGTAGGGAAGTCCAAAACTAGAGGGGCATAGGTTTAAGGTGAGAGTGGAAAGGAATAAAAGGGACCTAAGGGGCAATGAATTCATGCAGAGGGTGGTGATGGAATGAGCTGCCAGAGGAAGTTGTGGAGGCTGGTACAATTATCAACATTTAAAAGGCATCTGGATATGAATAAGAAAGGTTTAGAGGGATATGGGCTAAATGCTGGCAAATAGGACTAGATTAATTTAGGATATCTGGTTGGCACGAGTTGGACCGAGGGGTCTGTTTCCGTGCTGCATAACTCTATGACCCTAATCAGTAAAGGAATCAAGATTATGCAGAAAAGACAGGAAATTGGAGTTAAGGATTATCAGATCAGCCATGATCTTATTGAATGGTGGAGGAGACAGCCTGCTCTTTAGTCTTGTGGTGCTGTAGATTTACAGGTTGGGTGGGGGAGGAGTAGATACAGGCTGAAGGAGTGGGAGATTGGGTTGCTGGAGGATTTGAGGTACGGGAGTAGTAGAGGCTGGCGGGGGTTTGTGGTAGAGATTGGGAGAAGAAGTAAGGGAACCAGCTTCAGTTGAATAAGTGAACCATAGACCTTGGCACGGTGGCTCAGTGGTTAGCACTGCAGCCTCACAGTGCCAGGGACCTGGGTTTGATTCCAGCCCCAGGTGACTGTCTGTGTGGAGTTTGCATGTTCTCCCCGTGTCTGCGTGGGTTTCCTCCCACAGTCCAAAGATGTGCAGGCTAGGTGGATTGGCTATGCTAAATTGCTCCATAGTGTTCAGGGGTGTGTGGGTTATAGGGGGATGGGTCTGAGTGGGATGCTTCAAGGGTCAGTGTGAACTTGTTGGGCCGAAGGGCCTGTCCCCACACTATAGGGATTCTAACAAAATAGTGCCTATTTAAGTGAAATAACTAGGTGTAGAGCTGGATGAATGCAGGAGCAGGAAAGCTGACATTTTGGGTCTAGACCCTTCTTCAGAAAGTTTGATTTGATTTCATTTATTACTGTCACATGTACCTAGGTACAGTGAAACATTTTGTTTTCCGTGCAGTACAGGCAGATCATACCCTAAAAAGATCATAGGGTGCTAGAACAGAGCAAGAAATACAATGTTATGGCTGCAGAAAAGGTGCACAGTGAGCGAGATCAACATTGAATTTTAAATTTGAATTAGTACATCCACCCATTTGCAACCATCTCCACAAACCTTCTATTCAAAGCCCTCAGTAGGAAAGAGGGCTTGTATGAATAAAAGCCATACCCGAGAGCCTTCATATTTTTTGACAAACGATTCTTTCAGGATTTGAAGCAAGAAAGCAATTAAAGGGTGAAATTCCATCAGCTGTGATGCTCCCGGTAGTGGAACAGCCAAGCAAGTGCCAGAGAATGACACTCAAATACAACCAGGCATCAGCGAGAAGTGCTGAAGAGAGCCTCACATCCAATTCTTGGCCTTTGCTTTCCACTCAAATAGTTCTAATGAAGAGGACCTAAATCATAAGTATGAGCAAATTAGCTGTGCTCCAGAAATGTCTTTGAGCAGGAGGGAGATACAGAGGCAGAAAACATGCTTTCAAATGAGCAAAGAGCTCGTGACATTTGCAGGAGAGTTTACAAGTTCAATAGGACCCCAGGATTGGTGTGTGTGTGTGTGTGTGTGTGTGTGTGTGTGTGAGAGAGAGAGACAGAGACACAGGAAAAGAAAAGGGGGCATCTCACTTATCTGCCAAGCAATCCCATCTGTAGGGTTGCCTGAGCCAGTTCCTTCCCCTCCCAATGACAGCCCCTCACACCCCTCTGCTGGATTCCAGCCTTCTTTCCAAAGTTCCAGTAAAACGGCCTGAAAAATACACAAATTAGTTCCAGATGTGGGAGCACAACAAGATCACTGCAGTCTCATTAGCCTGATTGAGGATATCTGTACTGCAAGGCTTGGCTCATGATCATGAACAGTGCAATAACTCACAACAGAGTTAACCCTGACAGATTCACGAGCCTTTACTGCTGACTGGAAGGGCACAGACATTAAATAGAATGAAGTTTCATTCTCCACCCCAGCTCGACTCAAACCATGTGGCTGATTAGGTTACAAAGGGACATGGAACCGGCCAATAAGATTGCTCTTCAGATAACTGGAATGTATGCCCTTGTTTCCTGTGTCCATCAAGTGGTTGGTGTTTAAGGTCTGAAAGGGCTAAGTGGAATCACAAGATAAGTTCCACCCATTAAGTTTCATAGAACTACTCCTGGAAAGAGCTAACCAGTTCCTGAGTTGTCAGTATTAAGAATGTGCCAGCTAAAATGGTAATGTGTACTCACGCTTAAGTTGTGCACGATGTTTCTTGAGACATTCATGTGCCTTACATGTAACATAGCTAGTTATTAAATAAAATGGAATAACCCTATTTACTGTTTAAGCAAATTTTGCCTATCTTCTGCCTAAGATGTAGTGTGGGCATCCTTTCCCACATGGTATCTGCAGTCTAGATTAATACCAGCAAGAGTGCTTAGTGATGGAAAATATACCCATACATCCCAGATCATATCCAACAATAAAACAGCTTGTTGGGAGCACATTTACCTCTGAATCAGACGGCTGACTCTTAAGTAGGCTAAGTCCACACTCCAACACGGGAGGGAGCTATCATTGGAACTGCAATCCCATCTGCCCTCTCAGGTGAATATAAAACACTTCACAGCCACTTTTGGAAAAGACAGCTTTTATCCCTCAATCATCAAGTAAGGAGATGATGTGCTCATTATTACATTCCTGTTTGTACGAACTTACTGTGTTCAAAGTGACTACTGTGTTTCCTACATTACAGCAGCTCAAAGGTGCATCGTTGGCTGAGAAGCATTTTGGGAATGCCCAGAGGTTCAGAAAGGCGTGACTGAAATGCAAACTCTTACTTTCTTGTTTGCATGAAGTCTATTCACGTCAATAACTTTTTATACTGAGGAAAGACATCAATGCTGTAAAGCCCAGTGGACTTCAGCCATTTTCTTTTAGAATTGTTAAGAACAAGGAAAGAGCATTTGCTCAGACGAACTGTCATGTCTTTCCCTTCCCTTAGAACCAGATGCTGCTTGCTGAAATATATTAAAATCAATCAAGTCACCTTTCTTCATAGCAACTTGACAGTAGGATTTCCAACAATATTCTAATTTGAAGGTAGAAGACAGAGGGTGGTGGTGGAGGGTTGCTTTTCAGACTGGAGGCCTGTGCCCAGCGGTGTACCACAAGGGTCGGTGCTGGGCCCACTGCTTTTTGTCATTTATATAAATGATTTGGATGTGAACGTAGGTGGTATGGTTAGTAAGTTTACATGTGGCACCAAAATTGGAGGTGTAGGGGACAGCAGAGAAGGTTACCTCAGAGTACAACGGGATCTTGATCAAACGGGACAATCTGCTGAGGAGTGGTAGGTGGAATTTAATTTAGATAAATGTGAGGTGCTGTATTTTGGAAAGGCAAGTCAGGGCAGGACTTAATGGAATGGTCCTGGGGAGTGTTGCTGAATAAAGAGATCCTGGAGTACAGGTTCATTGTTCCTTGAAAGTGGAGCCCCAGGTAGACAGGATGGTGAAGAAGGCATTTGGTACACTTGCCTTTATTGGTCAATGCATTCAATATAGGAGTAGGGATGTCATGTTGGGGCTGTACAGGACATTGGTTCGGCCACATTTGGAGTATTTCGTGCAATTCTGATCTCCCTGCTATAGGAAGAATGTTGTTAAATTTGAAAGGGTTCAGAGAAGATTTACAAGGATGTTGCCAGGTTGGAGCCTTTGAGCTACAGGGAGAGGCTGAATAGGCTGGGGCTATTTTCCCTGGAGCGTCAGAGACTGAGGTGTGACCTTATAGAGGTTTATAATGCCATGAGGGGCATGGATAGGGTGAATGGCCAAGATCTTTTCCGCGGGTGGAGTCCAAAACTAGACAGCATAGGTTTAAGGTGAGATGGGAAAGTTTTAAAAAGGGACCTAAGAGGGTGGTGTGTATATTAAATGAGCTGCTAGAGGAAGTGGTGGAAGCTGGTACAATTACAACATTTAAAAGGCATCTGAAAGGGTATACAAATAAGAAGGGTTTAGCGGGATATGGGCCAAATGCTAGCAAATGGGACTAGATTAATTTAGGATATCTGATCGGCATGAACGAGTTGGATGGAAGGGTCTGTTTCTGTGCTGTATATTTCTACGACTCCATGACGCGACAGTCTGCCTTTAATTAGCCCACAACCCCCTAATTGGCCAGACAGATTGGGAGTTGAATGCCATGCTGTCAACACCATTGTCCACATGTACTATCATGCCAACTGAGCCAACCACTGTGTCTAAGTAGCTGCCACAATTTGGGCTTTTACACACTATTTGTAGCCTGTAGCTACTGATGGTGATGGTAGAATCTCTAGTGTTCTATCACATGCCTGACCAGAAATCTCTCCTTCTCTTACTGCCTGCCATTTCTGGAAGGCTTTACAAACTGTAAGTCAATTTGTTTGGCCAATGTTGCGCTGAGTCTGATGGTCAGTATCAGTTAACCTCTAAGAAACATGCTTGTGGTATCATCATTGTACTGTATCATAGTGACGCTATAAAGGTCTCATACTCTATCTAATGCTGGAATCTCCTGTAGTATGATACATAAGACCATAAGACATAGGTGTGGAAGTAAGGCCATTCGGCCCATCGAGTCCACTCTGCCAGTTAATCATGGCTGATGGGCATTTCAACTCCACTTACCTGGCACTCTCCCCATAGCCCTTGATTCCTTGCAAGATCAAGAATTTATCAATCTCTGCCGTGAAGACATTTAACGTCCCGGCTTCCACAGCGCTCCGTGGCAATGAATTCCACAGGCCCACCACTCTCTGGTGAAGAAATGTCTCCTCATTTCCGTTCTAAATTGACCCCCTCTAATTCTAAGGCTATGCCCACGGGTCCGAGTCTCCCCGCCTAACGGAAACAACTTCCCAGCGTCCACCCTTGACTGGAAGTATGCTGTTTTCTATTGTAACTATAGTCAAAAGGTTAGCACAGACACTGTCCCTGAGGAACATAACGTATGTATATAATAGTCAGTTGTAAATGCCTATCGGATTCTTCAATACCACGATGATCATGCCCAGTTTCTTCTTTGTGAAGGAAAACATAAGCATTGGCACATCACATGCCCATTGATGCATTATTCGAAGATGGATCCAAGCGTCAAGCTTAGCAGCAGCCGAACAACGATTACATGCTTTAGGTACAGCCAGCACTCTTCCCAAGGTCAGCAAAGCACACCAAATAAAATCAGTTAACAGTTATAGTTTGTCCTACCTACCCAAAAGCTGTCCAACCTTTTCTAATATCTGTACATCAAGTGGCATCAAGGGACAGTTGGCAAGCCTGGGTTGGAAATTTGATTCCAAAGCCCAGGCCAGATCCAGATCGAATGGCGTAGAAGACTTGATAGGTTGAATGGTCTAATTCTTGTCCTATATCTTGTGGGGTTTTATGTGTTGAGTGAGGAGAGAGTGGCGTTAGACATGGTAGGATATTAAAGCACGAGGCAAGAATGGGATTACACTGGGTAGGAGATTTCAACATGGGTGGGGAGAGTGGGATCAGACTTGGTGGGCTACTGAAGGATATGCGAGTGAGGAGGAGAGTAGGTTTAAACTGGGTGGAATATTAAAGAGTGTGAAGGGATGGGGTAAAGGGAAATGAGATTGAATGGGGTCTTAAAGTGTGTGGCAAGTGTGGGATTAGGCTGATTGAGATGCTAAAGGGTCTGGGGAGTGAGCTGAAAAGATTGGGTGGAATACTAAAGAGTGGGGAACGAGGGGAGAGGTTGTGATTAGATTGTGTGTGATGTTAAAGTGTGAGATGAGTAAGGGAGACAATGAGGTTAGACTGGGTAGAATGTTAAAGAGTGAGGATGGTGAGGAGGAGGTGGGTGGGATTGGAGTGGGTGGGGTATTAAATGGCGTGGGAAGTGAAAGGCGGAGCGGGATTAGAATGTGTTGGATTTTGAATGGTGTTGGGAGTAAAGAAGAGATTAAAGCTGGGTGGGCTACTAAATGGTGCGGGAAATGAGAGGAGAGATGGATTAGGCTGGGCGGGATAGTATATTATGTGGGGAACGTGGAAGAGTGATTCGACTGAATGGAATATTAAAAAGTGTGTGGTGTGAGAGGGGAGGGTAGAAGTAGCCTATTTGGATAAAGGATACATTTCTGGCCTGTGTTTGGCTAGTGACAATCAGTTCAGCAACCGTTGGTGTGTGTGATGAAGAGTGGCTGAAACCCCATGCCCCATGCCATCCAGAAAACTCCTGTGTGTGTTTGGACGCATCTGCAGATGTTTGGTGAGGGTGGTGATGCTCTCCACAGTTGGATGGCCTCGGGTGTTGTGTGAAGTGCAGGGTCCCACTGAGATGGGGGCACCTTGGCCCTTGCGGATCCAGGATCCTGCAGCAAACCTCAGGAGAGGAGGGCGAGTGGAGAGTCCAAGAAACAGGCAGCAATAAAAGACCAACACCGAGGTGTTGCTCAGCAGCAAGGGACCTCTGTCAGCCTGTTGTTTTTGTTTTAAAGAGGGAATTTATCTCAAAAATTCTAGTGAGTGGTTTCCCTAGTGACCAGAGTAGAAAGTATTGAGGAACAAGGCAATCATACTTTTAGAATTCAGTGGATTGCTCTACATTCCTGCTGCCCAAGGGGACTGTTCGAGCCAACTTGAGCCCCACCCAATCTGACAGGGAGTGGTATGTACTCAACTCATGTAAACAGCTCTTTGATTTCATCATGTCATTTTTTTTTAAACACACACATACACACACACACACACACACACACAATGTGCTTCAAGCTGGGCTCCCATTCCCGTCAGCCATTTTAA
The DNA here is from genome assembly GCA_024137785.1 of Ginglymostoma cirratum. Lineage (NCBI taxonomy): Eukaryota > Metazoa > Chordata > Chondrichthyes > Orectolobiformes > Ginglymostomatidae > Ginglymostoma > Ginglymostoma cirratum. The sequence goes on along the minus strand of JAHRHZ010000161.1, from coordinate 274,031 downwards.
CTCTTTCTGTATGCGCAAAGAAAACTTTCTCACATTGTAAAATTGTTTTGCAGTTTCCCTGGTCTCTGATCCGAAAGGCAAAGTTTACAGGGAAGCGCCAACACATTGCACAGATGAGGAGAAAAAAGCCTTGCCTTTCGCCACCCCGGTATGTTCCAAAGGGTATTTGCAGCTGATGATGCACTTTTTTGCAACAGAGTGTAGGAAACCTGGCATCCAAACTGTACACAGCAAGATCTCGCAAACAGCAATGTGACAATCATGTGATGAAGGAATATTTTCCAGGGGCAACGTTCTTTGAAAACAATCATGGGATCTTTTGCATCCACCTAAGAATGCATGCAATGCCTCATGTTTCGATGTTTCATTTCAGAGACAACGCTTCTGACAGTGCAGCACTCCAGGCTGTATGAGTTCATTGGCCTCATTTCAAGGGGCTTGATAGAGAAGTCCTGTTGGAAAATAAAGGGTCATTGACGTGAAACGTGAACCATAGAATCCCTACAGTACATATAAAGACCATTCAGCCCATTGAGTTTGCACCGATCCTCTGAAGAGCATCCCATCCAATCCCTGTAACCCTCTGTTCTCTCATCATTTTGTAACTGTTTCCCTCCGTAATACCGAGGATTTTCAAGTATCTCCCAACTTAATTTTTGATTTCCAACTTTCTTGTTGCTTTTCTATTCATTAAGTCATGTTATACTTTATGTCCAGCGAAACCCTATCACTTCGAATCATAGAAGCCCTGCAGTGCGGAAGCAGGCCATTCAGCCCATCAAGTCCCTCGGAAGAGCATCCCACCTAGACTCACAGCTCTACCCTATCTCTGTATTCCTGCATTTCCCATGGATAATCCACCTTAACCTGCACAGCCCTGCACACTATGGACAATTTAGTGTGGCCAATCCACCTTAATCTGCACATCCCTGGGCACTATGGGGCAATTTAGCATGGCCAATCCACCTTAATCTGCACATCCCTGGGCACTATGGGGCAATTTAGCACGGCCAATCCACCTTAATCTGCACATCCCTGGGCACTATGGGGACAATTTAGTGTGGCCAATCCACCCTAACCTGCACATCCCTGGGCACTATGGGGTAATTTAGCACGGCCAATCCACCCTAATCTGCACATCCCCGGGCACTATGGGGCAATTTAGCACGGCCAATCCACCCTAATCTGCACATCCCCGGGCACTATGGGGCAATTTAGCACAGCCAATCCACCCTAACCTGCACATCCCTGGGCACTATGGGGCAATTTAGCACGGCCAATCCACCCTAACCTGCACATCCCCGGGCACTATGGGGCAATTTAGCATGGCCAATCCACCCTAACCTGCACATCCCTGGGCACTATGGGGCAATTTAGCATGGCCAATCCACTCTAACCTGCACATCTTTGGACTGTGGAAGGAAACCGGAGCACCTGAAGGAAACCAATGCAGACATGGGGAGAATGTGCAAACTCCACGCGGACAGTCGTGCAAAGCTGGTATTGAAACCAGATCCCTGGTGCTGTGAGGCAACGGTGCTAACCACTGGACCACTGTGCCACCCCATCACTTAGCTAAGCTTAACACCAAAGTCTGCAAAAGATAAATGGGGTACAGAGTTGGAGAGGCAGTGCACTGTGTAACTGAATGCCAGCAGCTTCTAAAGGCCAGTATTCAGAATGGATGTGGCACTGGACCAGTCAGTCAGATAAATCTGTGGAGCTGGATGAACACAGCAGGCCAAGCAGCATCATAGGAGCAGATAAATCTGGTAGTTTATGGTCATCAGTAATAGGTGAAGTGAAAAGCTGATAGGTTTTCATTAAAAAAAAACCTTCGAAGATTGGCATTTCCATCCACTGCCTACATTGGATACCAAACGTACTGTACCGGATCCACCAGATCCTTTCTAGTTGCTCTGGACCTACAATTAAGATTCTGGCTCCTCCGCAGGTCTACATTTGACTCCAATCCCTCTCTACTTTGTCCGGGCCTAAGCAAGGCTCCAGCTCCACTCTAGATGGTCTGGGCCTACACAAGACTCCAAAGGCTTCTAGCTGGCCTACTCTAGATTCCAGCACGTGGACTAGGAGGACTCCAGCACCTCTTTTCCTGGTCTGGCCATATAGTGGATTCCTTGGTCTGGGTATATACAAGATTCTAGCACCCCCTGTACCCTGGTTTTGGTCTGGAATCTAGCCTGCCCTAATTGTGGTCTGAGCCTGCTTGATTCTAGCCCATGGTCTGAGCTTAACTCCAGCCCCCCTCTGGTACCTGGTTCAGCCTACACCAGACTCCAGGTTCAAGTCTGGGCCAATTCCCCTCTACCTGGTTGAGCCTATGTTCAGGCCTACACTCCCAAGCCCTACAATCTGAACCTATTGCCCTGTGAAGGAACTAAGAACATCAGTTCGGTGGAGAGGCTGGCGAAGTTGGCATTATTCTTCTCGGAGCAGAGAGGTTATGGAAGATTAAATAGAGCCACTTCAAAGTGATGAGGAGTTTTGTTTGAATAAACAAAGAAAGCGTAGCAGTAAGGTTGATAACTACAGGAGTCAAATTAAAAGTTGGCAACAGAGGCAAGGGGGATGATGAGAAGAACTTTTGGCACAGTGAGCTGTTGTGATCTAAAGTGTGGTGGAAGCAGATCCGATAAGGGGTTTGGATGAACAGTTGAAAAATGAAACAATAGCAGGGTCATGGAGGTAGAGCAGGTAAGGTTGGGACTAAATGACAGGTCTTTTGAAAGGGATGGTGGGAGAACAATGGGCAGAATGGCCTCTTCCTGCACTCTATGATTTTATGTTCTGAATGGCCTACATATAAACAATGGCTGCTTGTATATGTCTGGCCACTGCTCGTCATTCTCAATGAGTGTGTTATGCACAGCATAAACCAGGAGCGTTTTAGTAGTATGGCTGAGTGACATCATTCGAGGAGAGTGAACATACATAATAGACCCTGCTGCCAGCACTGGGCCACCCCTTAGAGTGTCAGGTTTCTCCATGCTATTCAACGTGACCAGTATAGAGCCGGAAGCTATGCTGAGTGAGTCACCGAGAGAAAACAGAGCTAAAACAGCTCAGTAGGAGAGGCAACCTCATTCTGCACAAGCTGTTAACCCATGAAGTGCAGGACGGCGGAGAAATAAACAAATGTCGAGATTGTGATGTGCTCCCAGGGTTTTCCTCTGAGGTGCAAGAGGGTCTGAAATTTCATTCTCAGTCAATACTAGGAAAGCAAGAATCTGCATTTATATGGTGCCTTACATAGCCCAAAGATGCCCCTAAGCTCTTTGCAACTAAAGGATTGGTTTTCCTTTATGTCCCCTTTATTCATTAACAGGATGAGGGCATTGCTGCTAGGCAGCATTTATTGCCCATCCCTAATTGCCCAGAGGGAAGTTCAGGGTCAACCTGAGCTCAGAGTCACATGTAGGCCAGGCCAGGTAAAGATAGTAGTTTCCTTCCTTAAAGGACACTAGTGAACCAAATGGGTGTTTCCCCTGACAATCAGCAACGGATTCATTGTTAGATTCTTAATTCCAGATATTTTTATTGAATTCAAATTCCACCATCTGCAGTGGCAGGATTTGAACCCAAGTCCCCAGAATGTTATCTAGGTCTCTGGATTAAGCATCCAGTGATAATACCACGAGGCCATCACCTCCCCTGGAGGTGCATTCACTGTTCAAGGTAGGAAATGAGGCAGCCAAATGACACAAAGGAAGCTCTCATACAGAGGACCTTTTTCAGTGCTGTTAACTGAGATGTAAACGTTGGTGCTCAGAACTCTCCACCCTGCACTCTTCTAAACAGTAGAGCCTGTGGATTTTTATAGCTGCCTGGGATTAGTGCAATTGCTCATGTCTCTGGCATCAGCCTCAAACTCACAACCTTTGTTATTATTCTTTCGTGAGATATGGGCATCACTAGCCAAGCCAGTATTTGTTGCCCAACCCTAATTGCCCTTCTTAGGCCATTTCAGGGGGCAATTAAGAGTCAGTTATAGTACTATGGGGAGAAACAGAGTTACAAAACAATGACAGAACAGAGGGTTATAGTGAGCCTGGAGTTACATGTAGGCCAGACCACAGAAGGATGACAGATTTCCATTCCTAAGGAGCATTAATGAACCAAATGTTTTTTTACAACATTTGATGATACTTCCATGTTTTAACTTTACACTCCAAATTTATGAATTGAATTTAAATTGACCTGCTGTTGTGGCGGGATTTGAATCATGTTCCCAGAGCATTAGCCTGGGCGCATGGATTATGAATCCATTGACAATATCACTATGCCATCGTCTGCAAACCCCCTCCCCCAATGATTGGTAGGACTGGAACGTTGGTGTGAAGACAGGATAAGTAGCAGGCAACAGACGTTTGGCCCAAGTTGGAGTTTACGTTGACGTGAGTATAGAACGTTGATGAGTGAGGGAGGGGAGTGCTGGAGAAAGAAGGGCTGTAATCAAACCCAATGCACAACAGCACTAAAAATTTCCAATAAAAAAAAACAAGGTTGTTCGGGAAGATTTCTTACTTGATTATATCCTTAGAGTGATCCTGATCTGCTGAGGTTTGGGGAGAGGTTAATTATCACAACAGGCCACATGTGCAAAATTTTAAATGAAACTTGTAGAGTCGGAAAGTATGTGACATTAAACTAGATACACTTTTGCACTAGAGATAGTAGGAACTGCAGATGCTGGAGAATCCGAGATAACAAGGTGTAGAGCTGGATGAACACAGCAGGCCAAGCAGCATCATAGGAGCAAGAAAGCTTGACGTTTCGGGCCTAGACCCTTGTGGTGAAACGTCAAGCTTTCCTGCTCCTATGATGCTGCTTGGCCTGCTGTGTTCATCCAGCTCTACATCTTGTTATCTCACACTTTTGCACTAGTTTGCTGCTGCTCCAAGGCTCTATTTGCCTGCAACTGAATAGCCAGTTCAGATGGTACGATACTGATCAATACTTTTGGTCTCCTTTTCCACCAAGCTCACAACTGCTGTTCTTCTGAAGATCTTTTTGCCTTGCTGGGTAGGGAGTGGGCTTCCCCATTAGAGGTGGGTTTCCAATGCTCTGATTTTAGAATCACCCATAAACTGAAGATTTGGGTTGAGGTCACCTGTTGCAAACCGAGGAGAAAAAACCAGCCAGGAAACAATGCATGTGTTGTTTCAAGTTTTTCTTTCATGATTTAATTTATTGGGCTGTTTGACTATCAGTAAGTAGCCAACTGTTTGCTTGCATTGGAGGGAAGTGTCATGTGAACGAAGGACATGTTGGGTGACCAATGACAGGAACGTATAGGACCGTACCGCAATAGGAGTAAGAGCAGGAGTAGATCATTCAGCCCACTGAGCTTACCCCTCCATTCGGTTCACAATGGCTGATCAAACACTTCTATACCTTTTACTCATCCCTTGCGTGTTAGCCAATATCATGAATCCTCAAGGAATACATTCGACGCTGTGCTTTGTCCTGCTCAAGTTCTCGCCCTTTGTGACATTCTCCCTTTATGGCCTTTAGGGAAGGAAATCTGCTCAGTCTTTACTGTCTCGTGCCCACAGTAATGTAGATGTCTCATTACTCCACCCCCAAATGACTCACCAAGCCACTCAGTTCAAAGAGCAATTAGGGATGTGTAACAAATGCTTACCTTGCTGGCAGTGCACACTTTTTAGTAAAGAGTGAATTAAATAAAACGGCTTCCCAGCAGAAATGTACAGTAACAATGACGAGTTCCTCTATTGCCATTCCCCACCATTTTATTCTCCCAGTCAGGGCTACTGTAATCCTAACACCACCCTGAGATCAGAAACCCACCGCATTCCAGGTCAGAGATTGAACCTTCCCACCTGCAACTCCAGACCATCCGAATTTGTGGTATGTAATTTCATTGCTTTCCTAACCAATGTAACCAGCAGGGGAATCTTAAGGGGACAGCACATTCCTATTTCAGGTAGAAACCTTTGGCTGGGTTACCCTCTCACTTCTGGTCTAGCAAAGGTGAGAGATGAGAACAGGATTGTTTGGCTGATAGGGACAGCACTGTGGCCTCACACTGCCAGGGACCCGAGTTCGATTCCATCCTCAGGCAACCGTCTGTGTGGCGTTTGCACATTTTCCCCTGTGTCTGAGATAACAAGGTGTAGAGCTGGATGAACACAGCAGGTCAAGCAGCATCAGAGGAGCAGGAAGGCTGATGTTTCGAGCCTAGACCCTTCTTCTTGTGGGTTTCATCTGGGTGCTCCAGTTTCAATTCGCAGTCCAAAGATATGCAAATTATGTGGATTGGCCGTGCTAAATTGTTCCATAGTGTCCAGGGGCATGCAGATTAGGTGGATTAGCCATAGGAAATACGGGGTTACAGGGATAGAGTAGCAGGGGATTGGGTCTGGATGGGATGCTCTTTGGAGAGTCAGTGTGAACTCGATGGGCCAAATGGCTTGCTTCTGCATTGTAGGGATTCCATGATTGGCCTGATGAATGCACACAACTCACAAATAAACCATTTGAGACTTAACGATGACTGGAACTGGCCCCTGTCTGACTCACTAACTTCGGAAGAGGAGGATGTTAAACATAGGGGATGGGTAACCATCAAATAACAATCACATGCTCCACAGCATGCCCTGCCTCCATCCCCTCCGTACCAGCCACTTTCTACATAAGAAGGATCTGCTACAGACTGTATAGTTTGTCAATGAGTATTCAGTAACTTACACAGGGCCAGAGTGTGACTGGCCTCACACTCAGAAGGATTAATGTGCCTTGACTGCCAGCTTGTGAACCTGGGCAATGCATGAGTGATCACAGATCCCTGGCACTGTCTCCAGCTGCGTAATAGCACCCAGGCCCTAAGTCGGAATACAGATTCAGGCACTGATATTGGCAAAGGGCCAATGCTCTACCATTAAATAGGATTGCTAGCTCTGGCTGGATGTAGTTCTGAAGGTTTCACTACATTACCTCTAAATACCCAGTTAGCAGCAGTTTCTTCCCTGATGCATTTTATTTCACAAAGAAAAGTTTTCAAAGAAAATGAAGATGATATGCACTTTTAATGCCTCTGTGATTTTTTCGCACAGATGTCCAGGAAATGACTCTGTCACTGCTGGAGATGATTCCACAGCAATCCTGGAGAGTTGGCAATTTCCTGTTACCCATTAGGGTCGACCAGCTGGAGAGGCGTCAATGAGCTGTGAAACTGTACCCCCAATTTTCAGTCAAGTGAACAGGACAGCAACAAGACACACAGTCGAAAGACAAAATACAGAATGCGACAAAAGTTATTTTGCAACCTCAGATTGGTGCAGCTTACGGTGATAACTGGGGAAGGATAAATATAAATTTTGCCAGCAACTAAATACTTGGGCATAATTACTGTTTTATAGCCTCCAGGTTTCACAAGTGTAGAAAAGGAGGACAAATGGCAAAAGTGTGAGTAATTGTCATAAAGTTCAGAACATTGAACTGTTCAGGACAGTCCAAACCTTTTGGGAGTTGTCTATTGGTTTTTCTGGGGAATAAGAGTGTGAAGAATAAGTTACCTTGAGAGTGAAGTCAGCAGGTAGGGCTCGCTGGTATGAAAGACAAACAAATGGTTGACTTGGTAACCAACAGAGCAGGCCTAGTTTGCTGAGGGTTACAAATCTAGGCCTGCTGCAATCAGAGAGGAATTGCGTCAAACCCCTTATTTAGCAGTTTGGCAGAGGCAAGATTGGCAATAGCGGTGAGGAACTGAGGTTTTCTTTCAAGCAAGCAGCAGCTCACATTTTAAAGGAGACATAATTGGGTGTGCATAATTTGGGCATGAGTCACGAGTCAACCTAAATGGAGCCTATGGGTGAGTGGGTGATTACACTGTTTAGTGTGAGGCAGAGTCAGACAGACGAACTAAGTAAGTCCCTTTTATTGATCCACCGAGTGTTAACAGTCGTGCTGGTGGAATTGGTTTCAACGTTCCATCAAGAGAGTTAAAATTAACCAGTTAAATATTAAAATTTCCTCCTGCTTCTGTTCCAATCACTTGCCCATCCCTTTTTATGTGTTGTGTTTGCTTTTGTTTTCTGAATTTTGCTTTCATCAGGGGTGTGTACACCAGAGAATGGATTAGTGCCAGAAGCAACTTTAGTATATACAGTGTCTTTAATGCAGAAAATTGCCACAAGGCATTTCAAAAGGTATAGCTTTAATAGTATTGAAATACAGGTTAGTAGAACATATGAGGTAACGAGGTGTGGAGCTGGATGAACACAGCAGGCCAAGCAGCATCAGAGGAGCAGGAAAGCTTGACTTTTCGGGCCTAGACCCTTCTTCAGAAAATGTATACGAACATATATTAGAACATATGCTCTCTCTACACAGGATTTTCGCGTCCCATTTCAGTGCAGTATTGAGGAAATGCTGCATTGTCAGAACACCATAATCTGAAGCTCTGCCTGGACGCCCAGGTGGGCATAAAAGATCCCATTGCACTATTTTGAGAAAGAGCGAGATAGTTTTTCCATTGGCCCTGGGCAATTATTCCTTCCTCAGTGAGCATCACATACGGAGATTAGAGATAAAAGGTACTGCAGATGCTGGAGAATCCGAGATAACAAGCATGGGGCTGGATGAACACAGCAGGTCAAGCAGCATCATAGGAGCAGGAAAACTTGACGTTTCGGGCCTGATGAAGGGTTTAGGCCCGAAATGTCAAGTTTTCCTGCTCCTATGATGTTACATACGGAGATTATCTGGGTCATTGTCAGAGTGTGACAGTGTGAGCTGGATTTGTACAAATTGGCTGCTGTATTTCCTCTGTTACAGCTGTAGCTACACTACAACATTACTTCATTGGCTGTGAAATGCTATTGAACTTCTGGTAATCCTGCGCTATCGAAATCAAAACCTTTCTTTCTGAACCCCTCGGAATTCAGAACACCTCGATCAGATCTCCCCCTCAGCTCGTTAGTTCAAATGAAAAGCGCACCAGTTTCTTTCATCTGTCCTCTCTCCAGTATTGTCCTGGTGCTCTGTCAGAAATCAGGTGAGAGCCAAGATCAGACCAGGCCCTGAACTGTTAAGCCCCAGTTCCAAGTCTGATGGAAGGTGTATCCTGGAATTGCCTTCACAAGATGTCAACTGCCCCACCCCTATTGCGCATTTCTTCCATTATGCCCATCATTATGTTGTCCTGCCTTCCCAGCCCAATCAGAAACAAAATAGGCTCTTCACTTATAAAATTAAAAGATGCTATAAATTCTTGCCTTATCTTCTGCTTTAAATGTATATTACTACTTGGACATTCAGATAATGGTCTGACATTTGGGTGTAGTTATGTCCCTGAATCTGTTTCCCCTTTATCTCTGTAAGGATCTTCAACTCCACACATACTGTAACACTCCTTCATATACATTTGCACCTAGTAGCTTATCAAATACAGCTCTCGCACACTGTAACACTTGTTTATATACATTTGCACATAGTAGCTTATCAAATACAGCTCTCGCACACTGCAACACTTGTTTATATACATTTGCACATAGTAGCTTGTCAAATACAGCTCTCGCACACTGTAACACTTGTTTATATACATTTGCACACAGTAGCTTATCAAATACAGCTCTCTGGAGTAATGTCTATGACATCTCTTCACTCTAGGTTGGTGTTTTCTCTCTTACTGATCAGTTCACCATCATAATTTTCATGAATCTCATTATACCTCAAAGCCCAGCAGGTCAGGCAGCTTCCTTGGAGAGAAAGCGAATCAATATTTCGGGTCAAGGTGACCTTACATCAGGACTCTTCATTGCCCAAATTGGAAAATTCCTGACTGTCCAGTCAAATAACCCCTTCCCCCATGTCTGATACCTGACAGACAAAAGTGTTGAAAGAAAATATAAAAAAGAAGCATGTATTTTTGATGCCCAGGAGGACTTTTGTCCTTGCGTGGGCTGCTGGCAGCAGTGACTTGGAGACTAATCTTCAATTGCTGGAGAACGCATGTCAAGGTTGTAGGGTTTGGCAACCTTAATTTATCCACTGACCCCAATCAACCCATTATCTGAACCCATAAGGCCCAGAAGGAGACGTGGGTCTAACTATGGATTGAATCCAGAAGCCAGCTGTCAGTGTTAGTAATCGCACGCAGCCCAACTCTTGGCCTGCATCCCACGCTGGAGTGCTCAATGTCATGTTATCCCTCTCTGGTTCCCAATCTGGCTGTTTAATGTTTAACGTATCACTGCCCATCCTTTCCTCACCTGTTTCCAATGCCCATTTGTGGGTGTGAGATGGATATTGAAGAACCCAGGAAGCTCTTTGGCTGATCTCACTTTTGCCCCTCAGGGACATCAAGGTCAGTATGACCTCCCTTTGCCACTCAATGCCATCAGCATGTGTGGGATGGTTGGAAAATACCTACAGATTTTAAAGCTCCTTCATGTGGGTGTAAAAGATTGCTCTTTCAAAGAGACGATAACTCCAGTTTAAAAATAGAAAGTGCCAGGTCTAGCAGCATCTGTGGACACTGAAACAGTCAATATTTTGAGTCTACTATGGCTCTGTTTGAGAGTTGCAGTTAACCCTGGTATCCTGGGCAGTTTTATTTGTCATCAGATAGTAGGGGTGATGGAGAGGGAAATGGGGAAGAAGAAGGGAATCCGCAGGGATCATTTGAAAAAAAAAAATGAAGATCATCATCTCAAAACTGAGGCATGATTTTCTTGGTGTGAAAGCACAGACTATTCTGGCTAATCTGATCATGGTTGAATATCCAATATGGATGATCTACTCTCCGGCAATCTCCTCGAGGTAAACATTAGGAAGACCGTACCGATCATCACCCTCATTCAGAGCCAACCCTTTGTTCTTTTCCTTCATGTTGTTGTTGTTCAGGGACCAAATACCAAATATGTCAAAAGCCTCCACCAGCCTTGGAGCCCTTGTCAGTCTCTCTACCGTCACCTCTTTGTCAGAGCATTTGACCGGTGTTCTTAAGATCACCTCCTCAGATTCCACATTGTAACTTTGCATCTGTGAAGCACTTTATGTGTCAGCCTTGGCACAGTGATCACCTTGTCACTCTGAGTCAGACCATCATTGGTCCAAGTGTCACTCCAGAGGGCATCACTGATCACAAATGTGGGTTGTACCGTCTTTGAGATATTTTTCTTCGTGAAAGCCACTAACTGGACAAATTTATATCAATCAAGAAAGACCTGTACAGATTTGATAGGAATAAACTTTGTTTAACCAACTTGCTTGTTTCTTGATGATGTAACAGAGATCGATAAAGGTAATCCAGTTGATGGGTCGTACTGGAATTGCAAAAGGTTTTTGATAAAGCACCACATAGAGGCTTGTTAGCAAAGTTCGAGTCCATGGAATAATAGGCACAGAAGGAGACTAGAGGAATCTTCACAATGAGGTTCCATGGGCGGCAGTGCTTTTCTAGAGTAGTAAATCTAGACTTTGGAGTATAGGGCACGTTTCAAAATTAGTGAATGTCATGAGACTTGACAGCTTATGAACTATGAGGGTGATACTGTTAAACTTCAAAAGGACATGACTGTGTTGGTAGAATGGATAGACAAGTGGCAGATGAAATTTAATGCACGGCACTGTGAAGTGACTTATTCTGGTAGAAAGAACATGGAAAGACAATATCAAAGGAGGAGGTCGATATGAAAGGGAGAGGAGAGCAGAGGGAACTGGTTGTATATGTAAGTAAATCATTGAAGGTGGTGGAGCAGGTTGGGAGAAGAGGTAATAAAGCTCAAAGGATTTTGCACTTTATGAATAAATAGAGACATGGAATAAAACAATTATAATAAACCTGTATTAAACACTAATTCACAGAAGTGTTATGGTGCAGAAGGAGGCCATTGGGTTATAGAGCAAAAACAATCTCTCCAAATAAGCATCCTGACAATTCTCCAGCATTTCCCCCATATCCTTGCATAATATTTCTACTTCAATAATCACCCAATGCCCTTTTGACTGTCTCAATCAAACTTGCTTCCAGGGAGTGTATCCCAGGCCCTGGCCACTCAAATCTTCACTTAGTTTCTTCTCTCCATGAGAAGAGTTCCAGCCTCATATAAAAAAGTTCGCATTCCTGGAACAAATCTTGTAAAGCTCTCCTCCAATGTGTTCACATCCTTTCTACGCTGTAGCAATCAGATCTGTACACAGAATTGTGGCTGAGATATAACAGGTGCCCCATACAGTTCAGGATCATCTGTACTCTCTGCCCCATTAATAAAGACCAGGATACTGTATGCTCTCTCCACCCAGCCTGCCACCTTCTGATCTATGCACAAATATAACCTAGTATCCCCTTTGTTGATGTTCTTCCTATCAAAATGCATTTCCTCACACGTTTCTGCGTCAAACTTCAATATACCATCTATTCACCCACTCCACCAACTTGTCTACGTCCTTTTGAAATTCTGTACTGTCCTCCTCACAATTTGCAATGCCTCTAAGTTTTGTATCATCTACAAACCTTGAAAGTTTCCTCTGCAAACAAAGATCTAGATGTAGATCACTGAGTTAAATCAGGAAAAGGAAGGCTGCCAGTACTAACCCTTGGAGAACCCTAATACAAACCTTCCTCCAGCCCAAAAAATATCCGTTGACCACTACTGTTCCCTATCACTCAGGCACCTATCATAAGCGCACTTTTTCTGCTTTACTTAATTTCTATCTCCTTTGTCATCCTGGGGCCTCATAATTCTTTGCCTTACCTTTCCTTTTTGAGGAAATATACCCTGACTGTACGTGAAAAGTAGCCCATTGTTCAGTGATAGTAGGAACTGCCGATGCTGGAGAATCTGAAACAACAAGGTGTGGAGCTGGATGAACACAGCGGGCCAAGCAGCATCAGAGGAGCAGGAAGGCTGACGTTTTGGGTCTAGACCCTTCTTCAGAAGTTTGTTCAGTGTTCATTGTTCAGTGACAGTTTTCCCACTAAACGTTCATTCCAGTCAGTCCTGTCCAGCTCCTGGAGGTAAAATCAAAACTCAATAGCACAAGTCCTCAGGATTTTCTGAGATGATCCTTTTGACTTGCCAGGACTGTGTAATCTTCAATCTCTTTTGTCCAGTTTCCTTCATTTCTTTGTAGGATGCACAGGATGGTTAGTACACAATATCAAAAGTCTCTTAGCTACTGTTTAAGAGCAACAGCTTACACGAACAGGAAAGTTGACTACTTCAGACCCTTTTCCTGAAGGAGGTTCCCAACCCGCAACGTCAACTTTGCTGCTCCTCTGATGCTGCCTGGCCTGTTGTGTTCCTCCAGCTCCACACTGTTACCTTTGACTCCAGCATCATCTGTTCTTACTATCTCTGAGTGAGCTTACACAAACTGGTGGAATTAAATAACTGACTTTCTTCAGACTTCAGCTAGTTTTGTTGCAGGGAGAGACATGCCACCTAGCCTTTCTGCAGCGTGAAGGTTTCTCACTGTATTGTTCACACACACACACAAGCTGTTCAGGTACCCAGCAGTCAATCAGAGATTGTGCAAACCTATCTTTTCTGAACTCCTTTTACACATGAATATTTAACACTCGAGGCCTGTTAAAGTGTGTGTTGTCGTTATAACTTGGTCAGAGCTCCATAGAATCCCTACAGTGCAAAAGAAGACCATTCAGCCCTTTGGGTCCACACCTACCCTCCGAAGAGAACTATCCCACCCAGATCCAGCACCCCCCCCACCAAATCTCATAGCCCACATCTGCCCTAGCTAATCCACCTAGCCTATACATCCCTGAACACAATGAATAATTTCAGCATGGCCGATCCACCTAACCTTCACAGCTTTGGACGTTGGGAGGAAAGCAGAGCACCCAATGGAAACCCATATAGATCATAGAATCCCTATAGTGTGGAAACAGGCCCTTTAGCCCAACAAGTCCACACCAAACCTCAGAGCATCTCACCCAGACCCATCCCCTTAATCTACACATCCCTGAACACTACAGGCAATTTAGCATGGCCCATCCACCCTAACCTGCACATCTTTGGATTGTGGGAGGAAACCCCACACAGACACAGGGAGAAGGTGCAAATTCCACACAGACAGTCACCCGAGGGTGGAATTGAACCCGGGTCTCTGGTGCTGCGAGGCAGCAGTGCTAACCACTGTGCCACCATGCTGCCCAACATGGGGAGAACGTGCAAACTTCACACAGTCAGTTGAGAGTAGAATCAACCCCATGACCCTGGTGCTATGAGACAGTAGTACTAAACACTGACCCACCATGCCACTATGGTGGCTATTTCTGTCTCGGCTCCCCCAGATTTCAGCTTGTGACCCCACTTGGAGTCCTGGCCCCAACTTTGGCACGTCATATTGTGACTGGTGATTATTCTGTGCTGTATATATTTGTTTAGCTGCAAATAAACCCCTAAGAGATTCTAACTGAATGGAATTCATGTACCTCAATTGTATTATATTTAGATAACATAAGATTATCATTGCAATATAAAGACATCTGGTTCAAATACTGCAAAATCTTAAAATCAGCCCTGATTTTAATTGCTGCAACATTGTCAGCCATGCAGTTGGTTACCTAATCCCTAAAACTCCAAAATCTGTCCCTAAATCTCTCTGCCTCTGCATCTCTTTCTTCTTCTGCTTTTAAACTCTTTAAAACTTATCAGTTTAGCCAATCGTTTGATCACCTGTCCTGATACCTGCTTAAATGGCTCAGTGCAAATTTTTTTTTGCTACAGGAGATGTTTTTACTTAAAGGTGACGTACAAAATGCAAGTCATTGTTGTGCAATCCCTTCTTACCTGCTCCATCATTCTTTCAGGGTTAATCTTGTTTGTGCCTCCTTGAGAGCTATTCACCAACCAATGGGGGCAATCTTTCACACTGACTCTCTCAAAACCTTTCAGAATTTTGAACACTGCCAGGAGATTCCCTTTTCTCAAGTCACCTCTTGCTTCATTATTGAAAATCCACAGCTGGTGTGCCTACACACTGTGAGCAAAATGATTTAAGAGTCTCCCACTAAGCTTTGTATCTGACCATCTGGTCTGATACTGAGCTCTACAGGCTGGAAAGACCCCAGTTTCACTCCTTGACTTGTCTCTGTCTCAATAAAATTCCTGCTGGGCATTCACTGTTTCTGAGCTGCAAGGATCAAATGCTTGGATATAGGATGAAGTTAAGAACAGATTCTGGCTGTGATCCATGTTTGATTAGCCCACAAAATATGTGCACAAATTTAGAGGAACAGTTAGACCTCAATTTCAAGATTAAACAAAGTTTCGACTATTGATTCTGTGCTTCAGACAATGTGCTGAACAAGATCACACATTAGGCACACAATATCCGACCCATTGTGGTGTTCCAGTTCAGTAATGTAGGTACCTCCTATAATACCTCCCAGCTCAACATATGACCATCTCTGAAAGGACTTCAGAGGTCTTTGCCTGCGCTATACCAGCCAAAGTCAATTCCATGTGTCAACCCCTCTCTGTGTGCATCCCAGTCCTTCAGTTTTGGAAGCACCACCTTTTGGATTAGACATTAACCGGAGGCCTAGTCTGCCATCCCAGATGGATGTAAAAGTCATCATTGGGATACACCACTGGAAGAAGAGCAGGGGAATACTCCTTTGATATCCTGGGCCAATCCATCTATCAACTAACATCAGTAAAATCAATCTGATAATTTGTCACGGTATTGCTTGTGGAAGCTTGCTGTGTCCAAATGGGCAGTCACATTTATTACATTACAACAGTGCCTACGATTGCATGAACAATCCTCATCCCTGACTTTGTTGTATGAGATGGTCTGCACTACTGCTCAACAATGGGTATGTTTGCTGCCACCATCCTCCTTTAGGATAGGGATCTACAGGGCCTGCTTGGTCTGGTGTGGCAGAGAAAACTCGTCAGTATTCTAATGGGAAGTGGCTCTTCTCTGAATCAGTTGTAGTTTTTTCAAATTATTAATTTATTGTTTAATGTTAGCAACTAAGTACAGGTTACACTGACATGACATGATGGTGCCTTCGAGATCCTAAGTTTTCTCCCACCAAGTCCATGTGAAATTATCATGATGGTGCTTAAGGCACTTCTCGGTATCAACCCTTTCAGACCCTTATACCTTTATACTACAGATACACCTCAAAAGCATTGGCTACAAACTACTTTGAGAATTTCCTGACACGTGAAAGTGTTGAGATCCCAGGTGACGGTACGATAAATAGGTCCGATCTCAGATTGAAACCTGGTCTGATAGATCATATATTTTCCTTTTGGTTTACATAGTGTTCATTCACTAAACCTAGTCACACAAGGCTGCACAGAATTTCTTTAACAGAACATAAGTTCATTATGTAAAACAAACCAAGCTATTTAGATATAGAACAGTTAGAAAAATCTTAAAACAGCCAACAAAATTTCCCAACACCATTACTTTACAACGATTCAAATCCAGAGAAATTAGACCTTTATATCAAATCTTGAGTCTGACTGGCCTGGATAAATGCAGTTCTAACAACTATTGATATCATTCAGGCAAACAGCTTATTTGATTGGGACCACATCCACAAGCATCCACTCTCTCCACCACTGACACTCAGCAGCAGCCATGTGTGCTATACACAAGATGTACTGTAGAAATTCACCAAAGATCCTCAGACCTTCTAAACCCATGACCACTTCCATCTAGAAAGACAAGGGCAGCAGATACATGGGAACATCATTCTCTGCAAGTTCCTTTCCAAGCCACTCACATCCTGACTTGGAAGTATATTGCAGTTTTTTCTGTGTGGCTGGGCCAAAATCGTGGGATTCCCTCCTTAAAGGCATTCTGGATCTACATACAGCACACACATTGCAGCATTTCAAGAAGGTAGCTGACCAGCCCCTTCTCAAGGGCAACTAGGGATAGGCAATAAATGCTAGACAGCCAGCCAGTGACACCCATGTCCCACAAGTGAATAAAAAAACTTAACAGATTTCCCCAGTTTTTGTGCTGTAAACCATGGAATCTTCTTGCATGAATACTCTCAAAACTGAGAGCTTAGATTTTCTCAGCTTCTAATAATCTGCAGATTTCTAACCAAACACTCTGATGTGGAAGTTGCACAAATGAAACTGTTCTACTGAGGTGAATTATGCCCTTAATTGTTCTGAAAATACTTATTTCTAAGAAAGAGACTTTACTTGTTTCTGATCCCTGTCAGGTCTCTTCCAAACTGTCCTAAGAGCTACCAATATCTGGGTTTCCTAAGTTAAAATTAATCTTTTATTATTCTAAACTGAAAACAAGCAAATAGCCTTCAACTACCCTAACTATCATAAACCACAACTGTATAAACAACTTTCCATTAGCATTCCAGGGGTTATGATGTGGAAGTGCCGGTGTTGGCATGGGGTGGAAGACACTTTACTCACACTGTCTGACACTTATGATCACCTGCAAAGACTTATTATTCGACAATCCGCTCACCCCATTTATATGATCTTTTGATCTCTCTGCCCATTGATCTCTCTGCCTGTAAATTCTGTACCTATATGCTCTTCTTCACTTCGCCTGATGAAGGGGCAGCACTCCAAAAGCTTGTGATTTGAAATAAACCTGTTGGACTATAACCTGGTATTGCGTGACTTCTAGGGGTTCTCTGCTCTCTGATACATACCGGATTAGGTCACTATTTCAGAAGGACTGTATGGCCTAGTTTTTGTTTTAGAACTCTTCACGAAAATAACCAAAATCCATATGCTGCTATCTTAAAATCCAAACTCTAAAAATGACATTATGCACATTTCGTCACAAAAATCCTTGGAAAAATAAAAGTCTCTCTCAGTTTTCTCAACTTTGACCCTGCCACAGTTTTGTTTGAAGTATGGAGCATTCCACTGCCTGATATGTGTGATCTCCCATCTCCATTGTCTGTACACGAGCTGAAATCCAGTACATTCCTTCAGCCATTACCTTGTAGCTCAGTTCTGCATGTGAAGCCCCCAAGAGTCCTTTCCTATCACTCCCGCCAGACAGTCCCAATTTCAGACCCTCCTCCACAGATGGGATGGATTTTATAGGCTGGAAAAATATGTCTTTATCAAGAAGATGCCCCTGTTTTGCGTGAAAGAGATAATGAAATACAATTTGTCTTCACTGCGTGCAGCTGGGTTTATTTTTTCAGTTAACTACGGTTAAGTTGTTCCAAAAAGTGTCTGTAATTATCATCAGAAGGGCCAACAATAAATAATGATGATGAAGCACACAATTTTGTGTTCATATGTGTGTTTAGAGTACATGTGACAAAGCCACGTTTGCCATTTGTCCTCAGAAATGGAAGTAGACTTTTTTTAAACAATTATAATATTGTGCCAGTCAGGGCTCAGTTGGTATCATCTTGCTTCTGATTCTACAAGGTTGTGAGTTCACACCCTGCCCCAGAGTCTCAAGTACAAGATCCACCCTAGCTGGTACTCTCAGTGCAGGACTTTTTTTTTTTCACAGAATCCCTACAGTGTGGAAACAGGCCCTTCAGCCCAACAAGTCCACACTGAACCTCAGAGCATCCCACCCAGACCCACCCCCCCAACAACCCACCTAACCTACACTGCCCTGAACACTACGGGCAATTTAGCATGGCCAATCCACCCGCACCTGCACATCTTTGGACTGTGGGAGGAAACCGGAGCACCCAGAGGAAACCCACGCAGACACGGGGAGAATGTGCAAACTCCACACAGACAGATGCCCAAGGCTGGAATCGAACCTGGGTCCCTGGCGCTGTGAGGCAGCAGTGCTAACCACTGAGCGAGAGGACCACACCACTGGAGATGTAGTATTTCAGGTGTGCTGTTAAATCACGGTGACCTGCTAGACGCATGTTAAAGATGCTGTGGCCCACCATTGAAAGAAGAGCAGAAGAGAGTTTCCTTTCTCTCAGTCAATACTTATCCCTCAAATAACTTCACTGAAAACAGATAATCTAGGTCATTATCAATTAACTGCTTGTGGGATCTTGCTACACAAATTGACTGCGGCGTTTCCTAAGTTACAGCAATGATTAGACTTGAAAAATGCTTCATTGGCTGTAAGGTGTTTTGTGTCATTCTAAAGATGTGAAAGGAGCTATACAAGCAAAAATGTTTCTTTCTTTCCTTGTGAAATAGTGCACAATGAAATATAAGTCTTGGCCAGGGTGGTAAGGAGGAGGGTTGCTGGTCTCAGGCCAGTACTAAGACAGAAATCCATGGGAAGAGGAGGCCAGCAGTCAATAATCTGCCACTCCTCTTGGGGTTATCCCTGAGAGAAGTCAATTGTAGGAATTGTACGTCTATCTCCTGGATAACCAATAAAGAGGAGCTTTACCCTGCATGTTGATACGCTGTCTACTGTGAAGGTAAAACTATCAATTCTGGATTTCCCAATATGTGGTTACTGACTGACACTTACCCTGTTTATATGGAATTCCTCTCCCTGATGGTCTTGAAGATTGATATATATAGATGCCCTGGGACACTAGCAGAGAAGGAACTTCAACATCTCAAGCTGGTGTTCCCACAGTAAGTATTGTACACAGACTGGCGACTAAAGTCCCAATAATAGTTCCCTCATGTTGATTTATCGTGTTAGCCAGGGCTGAGTTCTGTGATTCTATTTCTGAGTCAGACGGTTAAGGGTTTGAGACCTTGTCTAGAGGCTTGAGCATAAAACCTGCTCTGACACTCCCTGTGCAGTACTGACAGTCTACTACACTGTTAGAGGTGCAGTCATTTGGGTGTGCTGTCTGCCCTCTCAGATGGAAGAAATTGGCCTCATCAACATTATTGGAAGAGAGGGCCTAGTGTCAGAATTAAGGGGTGCCAATTTAAGACTGAGATGAAGAGGAATTCCTTCTCTCAGAGGGCTGTGAGCCTTTGGGACTCCTTAACACAGAGAGATGTGGGGGCAGAGTTCTTGAGTATATTTAAGGCTGAGACGGATAGATTCTTGATCAGTAGGGGAAACAAGGGCTATGGGGAAAGGGCAGGAAAGTAGACATGAGGAGTGTTAGTTTAGCCATGATCCTATTGAATGACAGAACAAGCTTGAGGGGCTGAATAGCCTCATTCCTATTCCTATTTCTTTTGGTCTTACGGTCTTATGAAACAAACGAAGGGGTGTTTATTTCCAGTGTACTAGCTAACATTTATCTCTTACAAACACAAAGAATGCTAGAGAAACTCAGCTGGTCCAGTAGCATCAGTGGGGAGATAAAGAGTTAACATTTTCAAATCTGGTACGAGTCTTCTTCAGGACATGATCCACACCATTGAGCAAGGGCTTGGGGGCAGGTGGTTTTCAGTGGATATGTGCATCAGGTGCACCATTCATAGTAAAATTTCTCCCTGCTGAGAAAAGCAGGTCATCTCTGACAACTGGTGTTGCTCCTGGCGTCAACAGACCCGAAACGTCAGCCTTCCTGCTCCTCTGACGCTGCTTGGCCTGCTGTGTTCATCCAGCTCCACACCTTGTCATCTCATCCACAGGTGCTAAGCAGTTTCCTCCCAGCAGTGTATCTCCAAAAAATAACCTGCACCACAGGTAACCGTTCCCATGGTTACATCTGTTTGTTACTACAAGTCTGTCACTTGGAGATTATCTCATGGTATAAATGACAAGCCCCCTTTTGGTTATTTGTTTAGGTTGCACAGTTCTAGTCTGATTCATATTTTTGTTTGTTGAAGCTTGTTCAGTCAGGAGTCCCACACACAATGATTTCACTTATTACTGAAAGGCTTGCACCTTTCACAAGCAGTAAGTACTTTGGAAGTGTAAAGTAGACAATGCAGTAAGCAAGTTGTGCACAATAAGCTCTCACTGTGCTAACAAACACAATTTGATAATGATCAGACAAGTTGCTCCTTTGGTAAATTTGATTGAGGGATGGATATTGGCCCAGGTTACCAGGAAGAGCCCCTCTGTTAAGTTATGAAACAGTACTGTGGTAACAAGGTGTGGAGCTGGATGAACACAGCAGGCCAAGCAGCATCATAGGAGCAGGAAAGCTTGACGTTTCGGGTCTAGGCCCTTCATCAGAAAATGCTAATGTTCTCGGCCCGAAACGTCAAGCTTTCCTGCTCCTATGATGCTGCTTGGCCTGCTGTGTTCATCCAGCTCCACACCTTGTTACCTCGGCTTCTCCAGCATCTGCAGTACCTATTATCTCTGAAACAGTACCGTGGGATTGTTTTCGTTCAACACTGAAACTACAGAGAACACAGCCCACTCCATCACGCAAACCAGCCTTCCATTCATTGACTCTATCAATACTTCCCGTCGCCTCGGGAAAGCAACCTACATTGTCAATGAGGTGGGGGGATGGATGTTGTAGACTTGGTCACGCAATCCTAGCCAACATTTTGAGTGCCCAAACAGAAGGAGTGCCACACTGTCTCAGGTGCCACTTGTCAGGTGAGACATTAAATCAACATCAGCCACCTCAGTTGAATATTAAATATCCTATGGTTACTATTGGACGTTAAGTTCTGATAGTTTTCTGTACACAATTCCTCTGGGTGAACTGACACTGTCAAAATGCAGGCCGACAGGTCAGCCAGTACAGGGACAATAAGTAATGCAGATGCTGGAGAATCCGAGATAACAAGGTGTGGGGCTGGATGAACACAGCAGGCCAAGCAGCATCATAGGAGCAGGAAAGCTTGACGTTTCGGGCCTAGACCCTTCATCAGAAATGGGGGAGGGGAAGAGGGTTCTGAAATAAATAGGGAAAGAGGGGGAGGCGGGTAGAAGATGGATAGAGGAGAGGATAGGTGGAGAGGAGGCAGACAAGTCAAAGAGGCGGGGATGAAGTACACTTTCTGTTTGTGGGACCCTGTTATGCAGAAAATGACATCCTTATACACGTACCAATGCTTCAAGGGGAATTTTGAGGCATACTAAGCATCAACCCGACGATGTGAGAAATCTTTCCTTTTCCTGAGTTTATCATTCCACTCATTTACTGTTCTCAAATTCCACTGACCTGACATCAGAGTTATTTTGTGTTTGCTTCAGTTCAGTTGCTTGCTGCTTGATATCCAAAACAGCTTGTATTTATGTAACACCTTGGGTCAATAGTCCTAAAGTGCTTCCCAGAAGCATTGTCAATCAAGATTTGACACAAAGAGAATTTTTGAGTAGCCAAATGTGGCCGATGTTATGATGAAACATCATAAAAAAGACAGGTGGAGAGTTTTAGAGGGGAAATTTCTGAGCAAAAGAAATTGAAGGCACAGTGATCAATGGTCTGCAAGAGGTCAGAACTGGAGGAGCTGCATGGCTTAGAAAGGGTGGATGCTGGGAAGTTGTTTCCTTTAGGCGGGGAGACTAGGACCCATGGGCACAGCCTTAGAATTAGACGGGGTCAATTTAGAACAGAAATGAGGAGACATTTCTTCAGCCAGAGGGTGGTGGGCCTGTGGAATTCATTGCCACGGAGCGCGGTGGAGGCCGGGTCGTTAAATGTCTTCAAGGCAGAGATTGATAAATTCTTGATCTCGCAAGGAATCAAGGGCTATGGGGAGAGTGCGGGTAAGTGGAGTTGAAATGCCCATCAGCCATGATTAAATGGCAGAGTGGACTCGATGGGCCGAATGGCCTTACTTCCACTCCTATGTCTTATGGTCTTATGGAGTGCTGAGATCCGAGGAAAGTAGAGTTTTTTTGGAGAGGGGATGATGATGCAATGAAGGCACTGATTTGAAATGAAAAACGACAATTTTAAATTATCCTGAAGAAGGGTCACTGGACTCAAAATGTTAGTTCTGCTTTCTCTCCATAGATCTGCTGAGCTTTCCCAGCAATTTCTGATTTCCATCACCTACAGTGCTTTGTTTTTTTCAGTAAAACATATAGTTTGTCGGACTGGGAGCCATTGTGGAGACGTTGAATGTTGGAATCCCAGAAGGTGGGGCACAAGTAATTGAAGGCGAGACATCACTTAACACCAAATTACCATTTAACACTTAGCTGTCACTTAACATTTAGCTGCAACTTTACAGCTGGTATTCAACAGTGGCCAGGTGGAAAGTGAGCTGAGGCAGTCGGGTGTTAAGCAATGGGTATTGCTGCGGTCACACAATTCGGCAGACACTGAAGCCACATGAACACATTTTGAAACCATTAAAAAAACCACTGAATAGTGGTGGAAATAGATATTCTTTGCATTGAATTTAGGAGTCTGCTCCCTCCCCACAATAAGGAGGGTGATTTATTGGAGACATGAAATTCATTTGCAGCTTAATTTGGGATGGACTAACCTCAGATACAGGTGTTCAGGTGAAGTGAGATCCTCTTGAGCCTTATCTGTGCGACATAACCAGGTAAGCAGATGCTGAGCTTCAGAAGTGAACTGATGGTCTTATGAGGAATGATCTGGTGGGGTCTTTTGAAAATGGCTCAGAGAATGGTACCTTAGTTGGTTAAATTGCTCAATTCGTAATCCGGAGGCTTGGATTTAAGGACGTAGGTTTCTGAGTTTAAATCCTGTTTGGAAGCTAGGAATCCAAATTCAGTTAACTAAATCAATCTAGAATAAAAAGATAATTGTGACAGTGTGTTTCCTAGACTGCTATAAAAATCCACCCTACTGAGGAATGAAATCTGCTGTGCTTTCACTCTCTGGTTTACACATAACTTCAAATACACAGAAATGCAGGTGACTCTTATCTGCTTTCTGAAACAACTGTGCAAGACACAATTAAGGGCAATTAGGGATGGCCAATAAATGCTGGCTTTTGTGATTAATGACACCTTCATCCCTGAAAGAACAATAACATTTCTGAACGTGTAGCTGTCAATGGCGAAGAGCATACTTCCCCCATGCAGGGTGAGGACAGAACTAGACGGCCATAAATACAAAGCTGTCATTAACGTATCAGTTGGTGAATTCAGGAGAAACTTCTTTTAACAGAGATTGAGGGGGAGAATGGAGAATTCAGTACCACAGGGAGTGGTTGAGATGGATAGTATCCAAGGAGAACTAGATAAACATATGAGGAATAAAATGGGATGTAAATACTAGGTGAAATGAAATAGAGGTGGGAGGAGCATAAATACCAACATGGACATGTTGTGCTATAAATACTGTGTAAGGCTATGTAATGCTATTAACACTACAGCATCGACAGAATAGAATCAGAGGTTACAGTGCAGAAGTAGGCCATTCAGCCCATCATGTTTTTACTAGTTCTCTGCAAGAGTGGCTCCTGCAGCCCAATTGCCCATCACCTGCCTTTTCCCTATCGCCTGACACATCGGTTCTCTTCAGATAAATATTCAAGTCTCTTCTGAAATGATTGAATGAATGAATGAATGAATCTGTCTCTATCAACCTCTCAGTCGGTACATTCCCGACCCTGATCCCAATTAAATCTTTCTCCCCTTACCTTAAACCTATGCCCTCTAGTTTTGGACAACCCTACTCTGGGAAAAAGACTTTGCCATTCACCCTATCCATGTCTCTCATGATTTTATAAATCTCTATCAGGTCATCCCTCAGTCTCTGACACTCCAAGGAAAATAGCCCCAGCCTATACAGCCTCTCCTTATACTTCCAATCCCAGCAATATCCTTGTAAATCTTCTCCGAACCCTTTCAAGATTAACAACATATTTTCTATAGCAGGGAGGCCAGAATTCCTATAGCATTCCAAAAGTGGCCCTAACCAATGTCCCTGAACCCATTTTTGGTGTCAGTTACCAATTTAGCAACAACACCCTCAGTTTCATAAAACATAGAACATAGAACATTACAGCGCAGCACAGGCCCTAAGAGGCAGGGATGAGGCTGGTAGATAAGAGGCGGGGGTGGGGGTTGAGGTGGGTGGGGCAAACAGGTGGGGGAAAAGAACGAAAGGTCAAGGAGGTGGGGATGAGCTGGGCCTGTTTTGGGATGAGGTTGGGGGGTAGGGAGATTTTGAAGCTTGTGAAGTCCACATTGAGACCATTGGGCTGCTTCTATCTATCCGCTTCTCTCACTTCAACCCCACCCATTGCCTACCTACCAGCCTCATCCCCGCCTCCTTGACATGTCCGTCTTCCCTTGACTGACCAACCCCCATCATAACTCCCCACCTTCACTCACCTTTACTGGCTCCATCCCCATCTCCTTGACCTGTCTGTCTCCTCTCCACCTATCTTCTCCTCTATCCATCTTCTATCCGCTTCCCCCTCTCTCCCTATTTATTTCAGAATCCCCTTGCCCTCCCCCATTTCTGAAGAAGGGTCCAGACCCAAAATGTTAGCCTTCCTGCTCCTCTGATGCTACTTGGCCTGCTGTGTTCAGCCAGCTCTACACCTTGTTATCTAAGGAACAGATGGCCTGTGATATGTTTAACATTAATTGGCTGATTGGGTTTACACTGGCAAGGTAACTGGCATCAATGCAGCCTTGTTTTTATTTCAGGGGATGCTGCGTGTCTGGCAATGACAGCATTTTGTTGCACATCCCTCATTGTCTTTGAACCAGGGGCTTGCTAGGCCATTTCAGAGGGCAATGAAGAATCAATCACATTGCTGTGGGTCTGGAGTCACATGTAGGTCAGACTGTGTATGATGGCAGAATTGTTGAACCAGATGGGTTTTTATGGTAAACTGATGATAGCTTCATGACCAGTTTTTGTTTAATACCACATTTCTTTATGAGCTGATTTTTAAATTCCAGCAGCTGCTGTGGGTGAACTCTGAACCCAAGTATCTGGAGCCTTAGCCTAGGCCATTGAGTAATTAGCCCATTGAAATTACTACTACACCTTAGTCTCCCCCTGGGATCTGTAGATCCAAGGGCGAGTCAAACAACTTCAGGGCCAGGAAGATAAGTAAACAAAAAAAGGGAAAGTTTTTTTTTTGTCTTTTCCCATCATCTGAAGAGGGTAGGGGAGGGGACAATTAATGGAGCCAGGATGAAACTGGAATCAGATTGGTCTAGCGAGGGCTAACAGATGACATCTAGCACTCCGAAGCCTGGGAAGGAGGCCAGGAGCTGAGCTGTGCGCAGTTACTAACACTAACAGCTGGCTTCTGGATTCAATCCAGAATAAGGCCCACATCTCTTTCTGGGCATTTCACTTCAGATTACGTGTTGTTTGGGGTCAGTGGATAAATGAAGGTTGCCAAACCCTCCAATCTTGTCACAGAGTCTCCAGAAAATAAAGGTTAGTCTCCAGTCCAATGCTGGCAGCAACTCATGCGAGGAAAGAAAAATCATAGGCATCAAAAATGTTGCATTTTATTTAAGTTACTTGCAATGCTTTTGTTTGTCAGGTATCAGATACTGGGGGTAGGGTTGCTCGACCAACAGTTAGGAATCTCCCATCTGGGTAATGAAGAGTGAAATAACTCCACAAAGGCTGGCATCCTGTCACCAAGTCACCCTTTATTTACACATGGGGATTGTCCTTGATCCCACAAACAGCGATCTTATAATGATCCAGATAATCTCTTTTGGTGATGCTTATTGAGGGAGGAACAATTGGACAAAATGCAAGGGATTACTATCCTGCTCTTTCTAAAAGAATTGCCTTGGAATCTTTTGCATTCACCTAAGAGAACAGGCAGTGCTTCAGATTATTTTTCCGAAGAAGGGTCCAGACCCGAAACGTCAGCTTTCCTGCTCCTCTGATGCTGCTTGGCCTGCTGTGTTCATCCAGCTCTACACCTTGTTATCTCAGATTCTCCAGCATCGGCAGTTCCTACTATCTCCGCTTCAGGTTATTGTCTCTTTTCACTGATGGTGCAGCTCTTCTTAATACTGCATGGGAATGGGACACAGACCCAAAATAGTTTAGACTCTGAAGCAAAAGTGCTATCATTTGAGTAGTATTTGAACAGACATTAACAACAAAGTCCAACAGCTACTCCAACATGTCAATGCAGCCTTTGAACTCCTGAAGAACAGTGTTCAGAGTCCAACCTCAAACCCAGCAGCAAGCTCATGGTCTGCAGAGCAGCCATGGTCTCCTGTATGCATCAGAAACATGGACCATCTACAGCAGACACATCAAATTCCTGCAGAGTTATTACCAGAGCTGCCTTTGCAAAATCCTGTAAATCCACTGGCAAGATAGATACACCAGTGTAAGTGTCCCCTCCCAGGCCAATATCGAGGTACTGCGAAAGACAGGCCATGTTGTCCAAATACCTGACTCCCTAAACAAGTGCTCTACTCCAAACTCCGCATGGTGAACAATCACTGGGAGGGCAGAGGAATCACTACAAGGACACCCTTAAAGCCTCTCTAAACAAATGCAACATTCCCACTGACACACAGGAATCGCCTACCCCTAGAATACACAGACTGGAGACGGACCCTGTTTTCTCCTTCACGTATGCTGCCAGACCTGCTGAGCTTTTCCAGCAACTTTGTTTTTGTTCCTGTACGAATCCATGATTTGGTAATTAGAGAGTCATACAGCACAGTCACAGGCCCTTCAGCCTAACTCTTCCATGCAGACCGGAATCCCTTTCTGTGTCCCTAAGCATTCTGGCAGCAGCATTCTAATGAAAGGCACTGGTAGGGACAAAGGTACAACACAGTTTCTACAAGGATCAGAGATGATATCATGATATTGTGGTGAGGCTGGTACTTGTTGATGCCAAGGTCCAAGGATGTGGTCACTGCACATGAATGGTGCTCTAAGGTGTTGGTGCCTGATGTCCAAAATGGAGGACTGGAAGTACAAGTGTTGAGCTGGAGTTGCTAGACAATCACTCTAATTTTCATGTCGGGATTGTCATCTCGTTTTTATTTGGCTATGAGAGAATGGGAAACTGGATATAAATGAGGTCGGTGGGATGAACTAATAAGGACATGTTAAAGTAAGCAAATGCATGCAAATAGGCATCAGCCCATATACTAATGAGAATCTTGTCTTGCTGTTCAACACTTGGTTGGAAAAGTGAATCTTTTGCTCTCAAAGTCTGGAAGCCTCTTGCTGGTCATCCCATTTGTTTTTCCCAATTTTCTTGCCAATGCCAAAGTCATTTAACGCCCACTGTCACTAGTGTACAGATGTACCATGTGCTATTCTGTCAGTAGTGTACAGATGTATCATATGTCACCATTTCACGAGGGCATGTCCTCACTGGCGTATAGTCCAATGTAATGTATTGTAACAGGGGTAACAAATATTGAGCTGTAGTGTACAGCTCATACACACACTTTAAAATGCCCTGTTGTATGCCTGCTGCTGCCTGATTAAATCCTGGTTTATTTCTGCTAATCTAAGCAGCATATACAACTTGAAATATGTTGTGTATTTAGTAAGGCTTTGTAATTGCATCCAGAGTGTTGTACAGGTTGAAAAATAAATTATGCCTTCATTCCCCACATTCTGTGTCCTAACCTGAACATCAGTGGTCTGAGTCAGAAACAAGGATGTCTTGAATGGGTATTTTCCATAAGTTTCAAGGATCAGACATGCAACTGATCCTGCGGCCTGAAAGGTGAGAGGCTGATTTAACCTCAGTTCAATTTACTATGGGCCAGAGTTACGATGGTGGAACAGTGAGAGTTGTCAAAGCAAACACTACTCACAAAGCTGTCACCAGCACATTGTGCTTTCAGCCCATGAATCACAGCCTGTGTGTTTCCACAAGAGTCTATGACATCCCAAAATCCTTGTGGTTTAAAATGTTTCTTAGAGACTCACCCGTACAAAAGCAAACATTCATCCCTTTTGAAAGAAGCTGCAATGTGTTTATCTCCCTCTCTCTCCTGTCAGTAGGGTATGTGTTCCATGGACTCCAAATGCCCCCTCACCATCCCCCATACCTCAACTCTCAGCCAAGGCTACTCATGACATGTGAATGCTGTGAGGGCATTTGACAGTGGGCTGATCACAGCTGTGTATGAATGCGTTCTACCTACTGGAAACACACAAACACTTGCATACATACATAGATACATAAGCACATGTGAGAGTATAACTAATGCACATGTTAAATACTGGTCTAGCCAGCAATGTCCACATCACAGTCTAAAGATGGGATCATTTTCTGAAGAAGGGTCCAGACCTGAAACGTCAGCTTTCCTGCTCCTCTGATGCTGCTTGGCCTGCTGTGTTCATCCAGCTCTACACCTTGTTATCACAGTCTAAAGATGAGCAGGTTCGTAAGAACATGAGAAATAGCAGCAGGAGTAGGCCATCTGGCCTGCTGAGCCTGCTCCACCAGTCAATGAGATCATGGCTGATCTTTTCGTGGGCTCAGCTCCACTTACCCGCCCGCTCACCATAACCCTTAATTCCTTTACTGATCAAAAATCTATCTTTGTCTTAAAAACATTCAACAAGGTAACCTCAGCTGCTTCACCAGGCAGGGAATTCCACAGATTCACAACCCTTTGGGTGAAGAAGTTCTTCCTCAGCTCAGTCCGAAATCTGCTCCCCTTGTTTTGAGGCTAGGCACCCTAGTTTGAGGCTCGGTGGATTGGCCATGGTAAATTACTGTGTAGTGTCCACAGTTGTGCAGGCTAGGTGGATTAGCCATGGGAAACGCAGGGTTACAGGGTAGGGTGGGGGTGGGCCTGGGAGGGATACGCTGCAGAAGGGCAGTGCGGACCTGATGGGCCGAATGGCCTGCTTCCACACTGCAGGGATTCTATATGAATGAATTAAAATAATAAGCAAAAACACACATGCGCACACTCACACACCACACTCACACACACAGACACACACACACCACACACACACGCACTCACACACCACACACTCACACACGACACACTCACACACCACACACACACACAGACACACACACACACCACACACACACGCACTCACACACCACACACACACACTCACACACCACACACACATGCACACACACACTCACACACCACACTCACACACAGAGACAGGTATGACAGCCGATCTCTGATAGTAATGGAGGGTTATTGAGTGGTTTGCACTGACGAGAGGTGGGGGCAAGGGTGAATTGGGCAGAGGGGAAATGCTGTCACATAGAGGGCTTCATCATTACTAAAGAATAATGTTATTGGTCTTTTTAGCACAATCATTTACTGCATCCAAAGGAACTCAATAGCTACAGTCCACACAATGGTCTGAGCCTCCCGGTGGTATTTCAGCTGGCGGCTGAGGTCTCACTGAGGAACCTTGTTCTTGGAAATCAAGACCCTGAAGCCAACATCCTCCCACTAGACATTTCCCCATCTCTCACTTACAATAGGCACAGCTGCTGGCAGACAGGCCCTTGGCTCGTTGGGTAGCAATCCTTTGCCCCCTGTCTCTGTCTCTCACCTCCAAGTCAGAAAGTCTTGGGCTCAAGGCTCACTCCAGAGATTGTGCACGTAATTCAGGCTGATACTGCCAGCATAGCACTGAGGTCACACATGGCAACATCAGAGGTACCATTTTTCAAATGATGCCTTAATCCAAGGCCCCACCGCTGCCTCTCTGAGGGAAACAATTAAAGACCCCAGAGGTAAATTTCAAACTCAAAGGGAGGAGGTGCAGAAAACCAACTATACACGATGAGCCATCTGAACATGCACCTCACCCAAAAGAGAAGGTTTACAACAGGACGAGTGTTTAATGGGTGATATTGCTGGTTTTAAGTCACCCTACTCCATCTTTCAAGTTGTAATTTACCTCTGGAATCTTTAACAGCAACCCACAATAATAACTTGTGTTTATGTAGTGCTACGTAACATAGTAAATGAGGAATCTCACAGGACCTTTTGACACTGACATAAAGAAGAAAACACCAAGGCAGGTGAGTAAAATGTTGACCTTAGAAGTCAGTTTTTAGGAGGTTATTAAAGGAGAAAGATAGGATGAGTAATTTAGGGAATGGATTCTTAAGCTGAGGATGTAGATGGGTAAAGGCATTGCTGCCATTGGCAAAGCGAAAAGAGTGAGGGATGGTGATGAGGCCTGTTGAAGGAAGAAAATCTTCTGATAAGGGGAGGGGCGGTCGTTGCTGTTGTTTGGCCCTGAACTGGAAAACTTCATCAACTTTCCTCTTACTTTCCAGCCTTTACCCAATTTCACATGGTCTATCTCTGAATCTTTTTTTTTTGCTGTCTCTAATTCTGGTGGTAGGCTATCAACCAACCTAGCTCATAGATTCACATGTCTACCTTGATTACACTCATTCACACCTACACAATGTAAAGGATTTCACTTCATTTCCCCATTTCCTCTGTCTCTATCTGCTTTGATGATGCAGCAGTATTCTGAGATGTCTTAATTTGTCCTCAACCAAGCATACCCTCCGCCGAGGTCGACAGTATCCTTGACTGTGGGCTGCATTTTTCTGCTCTCACCCATTCCTTCCTTCCCAGTACCACAACAGAGTTTCCCTTGTCCTCATTTTCCACCCCAGTTGCCTCTGTATTCAAAGCATCATTCCCACCACTCCCAGTGTTAGGCCACCCCAAAGATAGAAAATAAGAACAGGAGTAGGCCATTCGTCCCTTTTACTGAAAACAAAAAATGTTGGAGATCCCAGCAGGTCAGGCAGCATCCATGGAGAGACAGCAAGCTAACACTTCAAGGCTACATGACTCTTCATCAGAGCCGATGAGTCATCTAGACTCAAAACATTAGCTTGCTCTCGCTCCACGGATGCTGCCTGATCTGCTGGGATCTCCAGCATTTTTTTGCTTTCCGTACCAATTCCAGCATTTGCAGTAATTTGCTCCTACATTCATTTCTTCGAACCTACCCCACCATTCAATATGATCATGGCTGATCAAACACATTTTTGCCTCTTCTCCACGTCAGCGTTCCGAAGGGAATGTTGCCACCACGACACTCTGGTCCACCTCCCAATTACCCTTAGCACCACATCCTCTTCCCCTAGCAACATCCCATGTAATAAGGGACGATACAACACCTGTCCTATTACTTCTTCTGTCCTCACTGCCCCTAACACTCCTTGCAGCGACATGCATGCACTTTCAAATTGGTCGACAGTACTTGCTCCTCTCCACTAGCGACGACATTAAAACATGGATTGGGTAACTGCTTTGTCGAACATCTCCACTCAGTCCGTAAGAATGCAAGCTTCTGAGAGCCTGTAATTTTAATTCTCCGCCGAGCCTCTGACTCTGACCTTGGCCTGCCGTAGAGCTCCACTGATGCTCAATACAAGCTTGAGGAACAACACCTCATCTTTTGATTAGATGCTTCACAGACTCTGGGCTCAATACTGAGTTCAACAATTTCAGAATATGATACATCACCCTACCTTGTTTTCTTTGCACATTTAGGTTTCTTCTCTAGTTTCAATCTCAGACAACAGCAGCACCCATGCTCTGGATACAAAAATGTATTCCTCTGTTTCATTACTTGGTCATTAATGTCTGTCATTCAATCTGTTTTGTCTTCCACCCTATCAAAGACCCTTCTGATGTCCTAGTCCCACGTATCTCTTGATCACCATCTAATACATTCTTAACTTTTTCCCAGATGACAAGGTGTAGAGCTGGATGAACACAACAGGTCAAGCAGCATCAGCGGAGCAGTAAAGCTGACGTTTCGGGTGTGGACCCTTCTTCAGAAAAAGATTTTCAGACCAAAAAGTCAGCTTTCCTGCTCCTCTGATGCTGCTTGGCCTGCTGTGTTCATCCATCTCTACACCTTGTCATCTCAGATTCTCCAGCATCGACAGTTCCTACTATCTCTGAGTCAGTTTTAACCCCACTGCGAAGGAATTTTCTGGAGAAGGGTCCAGACCCGAAACATCAGCTTTCCTGCTCCTCTGAATCTGCTTGGCCTGCTGTGTTCATCCATCTCTACACCTTGTCATCTCAGATTCTCCAGCATCGGTAGTCCCTACTATCTCTGAGTCAGTTTTAACACTACTGCGAAGGAATTTTCTGAAGAAAGGTCCGGACCCGAAACGTCAGCTTTCCTGCTTCTCTGATGCTCCTTGGCCTGCTGTGTTCATCCAGCTCTACACCTTTTATCTCAGATTCTCCAGCATCGGCAGTTCCTACTATCTCTTAACTTTTCCCAATTCTGATGCGAGGTTGCTGATTCAAAACATCAATTTTCTTTCTCTCTCCACAGATGTTGCCTGCTGTGTTCAGCATTTCCAGCATTCTCAGAGAGTTGGAAGTATTTATGAAGGGAACAGAAGGGTGAGGGGGTTCACAAAAACAGAGAAGGTACTACACTGGAATGTCAGCTTGTATTCCAGGTTTAAGTTCTGGATATTAAGGGCAGGCACCATCACATCAAACTGGTTTGAAAGTGGAAAGGAAAGAGCAGAAAAGTTGGCTGCTTCCTGCAAGGAACAGTAAGGATGAGTGTGCATGTTTCTCAATTTCAGAGACTCACTTTATGCCAAGCTGAGGGGGCGAGTATGGGTTTCTGCGTCAGAGTAGGGAATAGGGTTCCTCTAAGGAAATGCGAGTGACTAACACTGTGGAGGGGAGATAACAGGCTGTTTTCCACTGACTCACCAGAGGAAACTGGCTCATTCCAGCCCCTCCCAGTCCCACTGATTCAAGATCCAGGAATGTACAACTGGATTGTGTCAGGGACAGTGGGGAAACATGAGAACAGAGCTTTTTGCACAGCCACAGCTTTCTGGGTCTCAAGGCACGTCTATTAAGCATTGCGCAGCAGCTCAAAAGGGAGCGGTTTATACACAGGAATTCATTTAGGAATGCAAGCATTCCCACACCACCCCCCACCCCCAACCCCCACCCCTAACCTCACTTCCTACACTGCGGTATGGTTAAGACATTTCCTCCCTCCTTCCCTGAAATACTCTGCGAGGTAGACTCGCACATATCCTGAATACCCTCCTCCAAATTGTTGCAGCCTAAATGCTGATAGCCAGCTGGATATTCAACGTGGGGAGGTATCACTGCCAATCCATCATATTCCCCTCACTCAATGCTGGGTGGGGCAAGAGGCATAGTTGATGGCTGCCCTCTGAATATGCCGGGGGTTCCGAGGCCAATCAGCGCACAATGGCTGAGATCAGTCAACAAACACGGGCAGTTGCTGGGGGAAGGAATGTCAATGTTGAAACCCTCATAGCTCATTGCTACTTTGGGTGGTGCCTTAATCCATACCTGCCGTCTTCATTTTTTTACATTCCAAAGCTTGAAATCCCTGTCGAGCTGTAGCTGGTGCAAATTAGAAGCTGTGAAATCCCACTGGGCAAATTGGGAATTTGAATTTAGTGAAGTTAATTCGGGGGTGGGCAAAGGTGTTGGTTTGCTGTAAGATAAACGCAACAGGTGCGGCACGTTGGCTCAGTGGTTCGCAGCGTCAGGGAACCTGGGTTCAATTCCACCCCTGGGGGGTGGTCTGTCTGGGTGGAGTTTGTGCATCCTCCCCGTGTCTGAGTGGGTTTCCTCCTATGGACCAAAGATGTACAAAACGCTAGTGTGGCCTCACTTGGAATATTGCGTACAGTTCTGGTTGCCCCATTACAGGAAGGATGTGGAAGCATTGGAAAAGGTGCAGAGGAGATTTACCAGGATGTTGCCTGGTCTGGAGCGAAGGTCTTATGAGGAAAGGCTGACGGACTTGGGTCTGTTCTCATTGGAGAGAAGAAGGCTAAGAGGGGATTTAATAGAGACATACAAAATGATCAGAGGATTAGGTAGGGTGGACAGTGAGAGTCTTTTTTCTAGGACGATGACGTCAGCTAGTACGAGGGGGCATAGCTGCAAATTGAGGGGTGATAGATTTAAGACAGATGTCAGAGGCAGGTTCTTTACTCAGAGAGTGGTAATGGCGTGGAATGCCCTGCCTGCCAATGTAGTTAACTCAGCCACATTAGGGGCATTTAAACAGTCCTTGGATAAGCATATGGATGACGATGGGATAGTGTAGGGGGTGGGCTTAGATTAGTTCACACGTCGGCGCAACATTGAGGGCCGAAGGGCCTGTTCTGCGCTGTATTGTTCTATGTGCAGGTTGGGTAGATTGGCCATGCTAAAGTATCCGGGATGTGCAGGCTAGGTGGGTCAGCCATGGTAAATGTGGGGCTTGGGGATACGGAAGGGGGGTCTGGGGGTGATGCTCTTTGGAGGGTTGGTGCGGTCTGAATGGCCCTTTCTCATATTCAATAAAACTGGTTCATTAATATCTTACACTGCCTGGTCTTGGCTTAACAGGGTTTTAGTCCTGCAAAACAAGACTGTTAAAGACCTCAGGGTAACTAATGCGGTCTTTGCTCTGAGAAGAAATATATTTCAAAATAGCATTGCATGTTAACTCCATGCTGTTGGGCTGTATCTTTACATTATGGGACTTCCTTCTAACAACCATATCAAGTATTTATATATTGCTGTAGCCCAGAAGCATTAAAAAAATAAAATTTGACACCAAGCTACCTAAGGACACTTGGAACAAAAACTGAAAATGCTAGAGAAACTCTGCAGGTATGGCAGCATTGGTGGCAAGAGATACAGAGTTAACATTTTGAGTCTGGCATGGCCCTTCTTCACTTTCAAAAAGTTAATCCATTTCTCTGCAGATGCTGCCAGACCTGCTGACTTTCTTCAGAACTTACTGTTTTGTTTCAGATCTCCAGCATCCTTAGTACTTAGCTTTTATTTCACATTAGGAAATATTAAGACAGATGATCTTTGCCCTTTTAGGACTGAGATAGGAGACTAATTCCTTTTCTCACAAAGAATTGTTGTGATTTTGGAAATCCACCTCTGCAATGTGGTGGGGGCAGGGTCATTCAATATTTTTAGGGCAGAGGTAAATAGGTTCTTGTTAGGCAGGAGAGTCTTGGGTTACCAAGGGTAGATGGGAATGTGGAATGCAGAACACAAAGAGATTAGCCATGACCTTAATAAACGACGAAGCAGACTGGAAGGGCCATCTCTGGCAACCGCCTGGAAACTGATATCCATTTCAAGCCCACCGACTCCCACAGCTACCTAGAATACACCTCCTCCCACCCACCTTCCTGCAAAAATGCCATTCCCTATTCCCAATTCCTTCGCCTCCGCTGCATCTGCTCCCAGGGTGAGGCATTCCACTCCTGAACATCTCAGACGTCCTCGTTTTTCAAGGCCTGCAACCTCCCCCCAGCTCAGTGGTTGAGAAAGCCCTCGACTGTGTCTCCCACATTTCCCGCAACTCATCCCTCACACCCCCTCCCCGCAATAAAACCCAAAATAGAATCCCCCTCATCCTCAAGTACCACCCCACCAACCTCCAGATCCAACGCATCATCCTCCGACACTTCCGCCATCTGCAATCCGACCCCACCACCAAAGACATTTTTCCTTCCCCACCCTTATCTGCTTTCCAGAGGGATCACTCTCTCCATGACTCCCTTGTCCGCTCCATACTCCCCTCCAGCCCCACCACACTCGGCACCTTTCCCTGCAACCGCAGGAAGTGCTACACCTGCGCCTACACCTCCCCCCTCACCCCATCCCAGCCCCAAGAAGACCTTCCCCATCAAACAGATGTTCACCTGCACATCGGCTAATGTGGTATACTGTATCCACTGTTCCCGTTGTGGCCTCCTCTACATCGGGGAAACCAAGTGGATGCTTGGGGACCTCTTTGTGGAACACCTACGCTCGGTTCGCAACAAACAACTGCACTTCCCAGTCACAAACCATTTCAACTCCCTCTCCCATTCCTCAGACGACATGTCCATCCTGGGCCTCCTCCAGTGCCACAACAATGCCACCCAAAGGTTGCAGGAACAGCACCTCATATTTTGCTTGGGAACCCTGCAGCCCAATGGTATCAATGTGGATTTCACAAGCTTCAAAATCTCCCCTCCTCCAACCGCATCCCAAAACCAGCCCAGCTTGTCCCCACCTCCCTAACCTGTCCTTCCTCCCACCTATCCCTTCCTCCAAACCTCAAGCCCCACCCCCTTCTCCTACCTACCAGCCTCATCCCGCCTCCTTGACCTGTCCGTCCTCCCTGGACTGACCTATCCCCTCCCTACCTCCCCACCTACACTCACCTTTACTGGCTCCAACCCCGCCTCTTTGATCTGTCTGTCTCCTCTCCACCTATCCTCTTCTCTATCCATCTTCTATCCGCCTCCCCCTCTCTCCCTATTTATTTCAGAACCCCCTTCCCCGTCCTCCATTTCTGAAGAAGGGTCTAGGCCCGAAATGTCAGCTTTCCTGCTCCTCTGATGCTGCTTGGTCTGCTGTGTTCATCCAGCTCTACACCTTGTTATCTAGGAAGGGCCAAAAGGCCTACTTTGCTCCAAATTCAAATGTACATTCATGTCTAAAAGCTTGGTTGAATAGGCTGGTTTTAAGAGCTGTCTCAAAGTTGCAAAATGATAGAGAAGCAAAGAGGCACAGGGTGGGAATTCCAGAGCTTAGAGCCTCGACAACTGACAGGTAATCGTTTGACTCATTTGAGTCAACAGACACACCTTATAACTCTCTGACTTACAGGATGCGGTCTCTGAACTAATTTCATGTAATTTTAACTCTGCTCTGCCTCTCAAAGTCAGTCAAATGTGTCTTTGTGTGAGCATTATTAGTGCTTAATTCTCTATTCCTCAGTTTGACCTCATGGCCTCCTTTACTGTCAGTTTTGTTTACTGAAGTGTCCTTGTTCCCTTTCATAACCTAGTGTCCCTCTGTGGGGGCTTGATTCCATCCCCTCTACTTAAGAATATTTCTGCAGCCTCTACCCCTCTTGGCTCAGTCCTGAGCACCAAACCCCTGGGGCTTCTTTCTCTTCTATCCTCTGGGAAAACGAAATTTGCTCTCTGTTGATTTGTACAAAGCTACAATATGTTTTATTTTGGACTTGTTTTGGGTGGAAGAGAAATGTTTTGTGCTGCTTATATTCCCTGTATGCTAACTGCTTTAGGGAAATTCAAGGAAAAAAGTCCTTACCCTTGGTCTCCAGATCTCCTAAAGTCATCAATCTCCATGGCCGACAGCTACCCTGAGATAACAAGGTGTCGAGCTGGATGAGCACAGCTGGCCAAGCAGCATCAGAGGAGCAGGAAGGCTGACATTTCAGGCCTAGACCCTTCTTCAGAAATGGGGGTGGGGAAGTGGGTTCAGAAATAAATAGGGAGAGAGGGGGAGGCAGATAGAAGATGGATAGAGGAGAGGATAGGTGGAGAGGAGACAGACAAGTCAAAGAGGTGGGCGTGGAGCCAGTAAAGGTGAGTGTAGGTGGGGAGGTAGGGAGGAGATAGGTCAGTCCAGGGAGGACGGACAGGTCAAGGAGGCGGGATGAGGTTAGTAGGTAGGAGATGGCGGTGGGGCTTGAGATGGGAGGAAGGGATAGGTGGGAGGAAGGACAGGTTAGGGAGGCGGGGACGAGCTGGGCTGGTTTTGGGATGCAGTAGGGGGAGGGGAGATTTTGAAGCTTGTGAAGTCCACATTGATACCATTGGGCTGCAGGGTTCCCAAGCAAAATATGAGGTGCTGTTCCTGCAACCTTTGGGTGGCATCGTTGTGGCACTGCAGGAGGCCCAGGATGGACATGTCGTCTAAGGAGAGGGAGGGGAGTTGAAATGGTTCGCGACTGGGAGGTGCAGTTGTTTGTTGCGAACCAAGCACAGGTGTTCTGCAAAGAGGTCCCCAAGCCTCCACTTGGTTTCCCTGATGTAGAGGAGGCCACATCCAGAACAACGGATCAGTATACCACATTAGCAGATGTGCAGGTGAACATCTGCTTGATGTGGAAGGTCTTCTTGGGGCCTAGGATGGGTTCCTACTATCTCTGAAAATCTGCAGTTCCTACTATCTCTGAAACTCAGATTCTCCAGCATCTGCAGTTCCTACTATCTCTGAAACATTCTGGGCCTCCTGCATTGCCACAATGATGCCACCCGAAGGTTGCAGGAACAGCACCTCATATTTCGCTTGGGAACACTGCAGCCCAATGGTATCAATGTGGACTTCACAAGCTTCAAAATCTCCCCTCCCCTAACCGCATCCCAAACCCAGCCGAGCTCGTCCCCGCCTCCCTAACCTGTTCTTCCTCTCACCTATTCCCTCCTCCCACCTCAAGCCGCACCCCCACCTCCCACCTACTAACCTCATCCCCCTTGACCTGTCCATCCTCCCTGGACTGACCTATCCCCTCCCTAACTCTCCACCTACACTCTCCTTTACTGGCTCCATCCCTGCCTCTCTGACCTGTCTGTCTCCTCTCCACCTATCTTCTCCTTTATCCATCTTCTATCTGCCTCCCCCTCTCTCCCTATTTATTTCAGAACCCCCTTTCCCTCCCCCATTTCTGAAGAGAGGTCTAGGCCTGAAACATCAAGCTTTCCTGCTCCTCTGATGCTGCTTGGCCTGCTGTGTTCATCCAGCTCTTCACTCTCAGATTTTCCAGCATCTGCAGTTCCTACTATCTCAGCTACCCCTCAGGGTCACTTTGTCTAAGAGACCATTCCTCTATTGTATGGGTAGTGAATGATAGAAGACACTGGAGTATGAGGTGGAATCCATTATTCTCACCATCTTGGTAGCTCTCTTAAAGATGCCCTATGATCAGCCCAAAACATGTTGGGTCTGCCAGAGCAAGGAGTTGACCTCAAATGAGTGTTGTAGACTGGCACATTCCGAGATCCAGGGCTACACGTTAAGGGATGTACTAAAGCTTGGGGCAGGTGCCACTAGGGTGCAGTGGGGAAAGAACTTTGGACTTTCTGCCAAAGTTAAATGGGGTTCCTTTCAATTATTGGACTCTCCCTGAGACTCAAACCCTTGTAAACATAGATAATAGGAACTGCAGATGCTGGAGAATCCGAGATAACAAGGTGTGGAGCTGGATGAACACAGCAGGCCAAGCAGCATCATAGGAGCAGGAAAGCTTGACGTTTCAGGCTGCTCCTTGTAAACATAGTCTTGTTAAGTAAGAGGTGCCTTTGGTTTGTTTGGAAAGAGTCAAACTCCAATGTTTGTTTAGTTCCTTCATATGCTACTGCACAGAACCGAGCTGTGTGTGTGACTGTGAGCAGGTACATGATGACTAACGAATTATTTTCTTTACAATCTCGTGGGTGAGGTGGGGGGATGGGGTCGAGCGCGGTGAGGTGGGGGGGTATGATGGGTACTAAGCTAGAGTACAAAGAAGAGGAGCACTTTAGCTATATAGAGTATTTCTCCAACATG
This sequence comes from Ginglymostoma cirratum, assembly GCA_024137785.1. Taxonomy (NCBI): domain Eukaryota; kingdom Metazoa; phylum Chordata; class Chondrichthyes; order Orectolobiformes; family Ginglymostomatidae; genus Ginglymostoma; species Ginglymostoma cirratum. Next base: position 233,930 of record JAHRHZ010000161.1, on the reverse strand, counting down.
CACTGGATTGCTACACTGCAGGAAGGAAATTGGCTTTAGAGGAGGGGCCACGCAAACGTGGCAGAGTGTAAAGGGCTAACTGAAGCATAAACTTGATTTGTATTCCCTGGACAAAGGCTAATGGGTGATCTAATCAAGGACTTCAAAATGTTAAAACATGTCAATAAAGTTTATCCAGATAGATTACTTCTTCAGGTGAACAAGGGGCAGCATTTTAAAAATATTTAGAGCTTGGAGTGAAATTAGGAACCATATTTCCATACAATGGGTAGCAGAAATCTGAAACTTCCTCCCCCGGAAAGGATGATAATGTTGGGGATCAACTGAAATTGTTAAAACTTAAATCAACATCCTACCATAATAGGAACTGCAGATGCTGGAGAATCTGAGATAACAAGGTGTAGATCTGGATGAACGCAGCAGGCCAAGCAGCATCAGAGGAGCAGGACAGCTTATTTCTGAAGAAGGGTCTAGGCCCAAAACGTCAAGCTCTCCTGCTCCTAAGATGCTGCTTGGCCTGCTGTGTTCATCCAGCTGTACACCTTGTTATCTCACCCTATATGGTATTAATAGGTTTTAATTGGGTAAAGATGTTAAGGGATATGAGGCAAGGCAAAAAAAAATTGGTTTGAAGTACAGACCAGCCATGATTTGATTGAATGATAGAACAGTCTGCGAGGGACAGCAAGTGATCTTTCCTGGTGGCCTGGCCAACATGCACGCCTCAGTTGACATTTCTGAAAAGCAGGTTTCTTGGACATTTATCTCATTGCTGTTCAATCCTGAACAAAGAAAACTTGATTGCTAAGCTATTCAACCTACACTCGTCAGGATAGTTGCAAGGTTTCAAGTTTCAAAATTGGCAACAGTTTATACTAGAAAGGAAAAGGTGCTGATTGGTTGGCAAGTTGATTCTGACTGGTTCAGGTTTCGCCATGAAGGAGCATCTGAAGGACTATTGTCCACCAAGCTATTGCTTAATTCAAAGAAAGGTGCAATGCCTGGACATGTCCTTCAGTTTTCCAAGAACAGTTACGTGTAACTTGTAGTAAATGTTGATGAACAAATATAGCAAACATCACTAATGATTTTAAATTAGAACATAGAACACAGAACATTACAGCACAGTACAGGCCCTTCGACCCTCGATGTTGCGCCGACCTGTGAAACTAATCTGAAGCCCATCTAACCTACACTATTCCATTATCATCCATATGTTTATCCAACAACCATTTAAGTGCCCTTAAAGTTGGCGAGTCTACTACTGTTGCAGGCAAGGCATTCCATGCCCTGACTACTCTCTGAGTAAAGAACCTACCTCTGACATCTGTCCTATATCTATCACCCCTCAATTTAAAGCTATGTCCCCTCGTGACATCCATCACCATCCAAGGAAAAAGGCTCTCACTGTCCACCCTATCTAATCCTCTGATCATCTTGTATGTCTCTATTAAGTCACCTCTTAACCTTCTTCTCTCCAACGAATTGGTTGTTAGTGTAATTTCTGGTGCATCGTTTGGCAAGTTTTGTCCAGTCACAGAACCACATCTAACATTAGACAATTATACTCTGCATTTTGCAGGCATATACTGCTTGGCTTTTGTGAATAGCCAAAGTGATGTACTGTTTGATACAATCTTCCACTTACTGGGATATACAGCCTACATTCCTGGCACTGCACTGTAATTCATACATGACTTTTCTCATTTGTGCGATGAGCAGAACGTGTTTTTTCTCACTTGATGGTAGCTTCAATTAGAAAAATACCATTTTGTTTTGCTGCTGTTGCTAAATAACAGCATGAAACGGCTAGCCTCATCTGTTGCTCAAATTTTTGAGACATAATTTGAGCACTTATCAGTCCAAAAGTAATGGCCTTAGACCCATTCATAAATTTGCATAATACACAGTGACCAATTATCTGATCAGCATAGCTATACTGTGGAATAGCTTTGATGCACCCTATTTTAGCATTAAAAGTAGGTTCAATTTGCAACATTACCAATAAGGCCTACCCTATACTGGATAAAACTGTAGGAATCACAATGCCTATACTGACTCATGAAGGTTGGCTTTAATTATACTATATGTGCCCAAATAGATGGTGTTGCCATGGCATCATCACTAGACTTAAGCTCTCACCAACTTTCATCAGTTTCCAAAAGATAGATATTTTCACTGGGATCACTCTCTAGTCTCCTATCCCTTGCATATTTCTGAGATAACAAGGTGTGGAGCTGGATGAACACAGCAGGCCAAGCAGCATCATAGGAGCAGG
>JAHRHZ010000161.1:201220-231252 GCA_024137785.1 Ginglymostoma cirratum | reverse complement strand
GTTATCTCGGATTCTCCAGCATCTGCAGTACCTATTATCTCTCCCTTGCATATTTCTGTTGTGTAGATGATATGTTTATTACATTTGAGTTTACAGCTGCACCTAAGAATTTCCTTCCACACCTTAGTGGCCTGTCCCCTGTGCTGAGTCTCACCTTTGAAATGCACCAGGTTAGCAAGCTCACTTCCCTCAACACGCTTGGTGAGAAATCTGCTAATGGATTCTCTACCACTGTCTACTGCCACAACACCTACAAGTTTCCCTTTGAATCACACATGCTATTCTGACCCTGAATTATTTTGGCCTTCCTTTCACTGTCACTAGGTCAAAAGCTGCAATTCTCTTCCTAATAGTACTGTGGGTGTACCTACTCCATATGGACTGCAACAGCTCAAGAGCGAGATTCAACACTACCTTTGTAAGCAACAAGTAGGGATGGGCAGTAAATGCTGGACTTTGGCAGCAGTGATCACATCCCGTAGATTATTGCTGGCTCAGTGGTTAGCACTGCTGCTTCAGAGCACCAGCGACCCGGTTCAATTCCACCCTCAGGTGACTATCTGTGTGGAGTTGGCACAATCTCCCCATGTTCGCATGTGTTTCCCATGGGTGCTCCAGTTTCCTCCCATAGTCCAAAGATGTTCAGGTCAGTTGAATTCGCCATTCTAAATTGCTCGCAGTGTCCAGGGATGTGCAGGCTCGGTGGATTAGCCATGGGTTACGGGAATAGGATGAGGGTTGGGTCTGGGTGGGATGCTGTTTGGAGAGAACAGTGTGGACTCTAAGGACCGAATGGCCTGTTTCAACAGTGTAGGGATTCTATGATAAGCGTTAGGGTTCTACAGTGAAGGCTACGGTTAAGGCAGCTGTAACAGCCAACAGGTCAATGAATCAGCTCCAGAGCAGTGCAGGCAATACATCATTACTGTATTTGCCACACCTTGCTCAATACTGCATATTGCATTGTGCGTGACTTCCACCTGCTCTGCCTGGCTGTGACAAAGCAATGACTTCCCAGAATAACAAAACCACAACTAAAATAACTCAGTGTGGAAAGGGGAAAGCAGGCAGACTAGTCTGTCAAAGGAGAATTTCGTGGCTCCACATTCAGGAGTATTCGTGCACCCAGCGTTAAACGTACACAATCAACATTGGGAAGGAAGAAGGAATGTGAAGGACTGGGGTCCTCAGACATTTAATATCCACCCTGCATAAGACAAAGGGGATTTGTCTTTCTATACAATTGAATGGAATTGAATGATTTATTGTCACTTGTATTTTACAGCGAATGACACAGTAAAATACAGTGAAAAGCTTCAAATGAAGCAACAATCCGGTGCCACTTTGAATAGTTTAACAATATAAATAGAAAGAATAAAAAGATATAGCTGGAAGAGAGATAGTAGGAACTGCCGATGCTGGAGTCTGAGATAACACACTGTAGAGCTGGATGAACACAGCAGGCCAGGCAGCACCAGAGGAGCAGGAAAGCTGACGATTCGGGTCTGGACCCTTCTTCAGAAACAAAGGACTGAAAGAGAATCTACCTTTGTTCTGCTGCCTCTGCCATGAGCCCTGAGCCAGCTCACCAAAGACACCTGCAGTGCCACCCTCCACCACCGCCTTCCCACCACCTGCGCCGGACCCACCAACATTGAAGTTGCCCCTCCTTAGGCGCCCTCTCTTCACCGCTGGGCCCATCTCACCGCTGCCGCTGCTGGGTCCCACTCTGGACCTACACTCACCCTGCAACCAGAAGTCCCCAGCTCCACTGCCGCCGAACCCCTGCTGATAACCAGGGGCCCCCAGCTCTAGGCCTACAGCAACCAGGAGTCCCTGGCTCCTTTGCTGCCTTGAGGTCACCAGGAGCCTCTGCTCTGGGCTACTATAGCACCTATCATGACCTTAGGCTGTCCCAAAGTGCTGTAGTAAATTGAGTACTTTTCAAGTGTATTAGTAAAGTAGGAAATGGGGCAGCTCGTTTGTGCACTGTAAGATCCCACAAAGAGCAATTAAAGAAACACAACAAACAATTTAATAAACAATAAACATTACATTACAATAAATTTTAGTTGATACTCCCTCATCCTTCCTCCAATAGTGGCCTTCATATTTAATACCCACCAAAAGATAGCAGATGAGGCCATGGTTTATCATTGTATCCAAAAGGTGGCACCTCAGGCAGTGTTGATACTCAGTGCATGGTCTGTGGGTCAACTTCTTTGTGTTACTGAATGTTACTGTGTGATTCTGATCTGCACAGCCCACACTGAGTTTTAAAGGCTTGGCTTCGGCTGAACTTGTCACTGTGGGGGCGGGTGTTTAGCTTTCTTATTTTTGTGCATATTTGAGCCCAAGCCGAAGAAAGGGCAGGAAACCAAACACTGAAACTTCTAATAGGATAAAAGGGAATAAAAACCCTGAATATTCCAGCCACAAAAGCCAGAGGCTTTCCAGTTTGATAGAATCATAGAATCGTTGCAGTGTGGAAGCAGGCCATTTGGCCCAGTGAGTCCACACTGACCCTCCGAAGAGTATTCCACCCTGACACATTTCCCTACCTTATCCCTGTAACCCTGCATATCCCATGGCTAACCCACCTAGTCTGCACACTCCAGCACACAATGGGTAATTCAGCACGGCCAATCCACCGTAACCTTCACATCCCTGGACACTATGGGGCAATTTAGCATGGCCAATCTGCCTAACCTGCACATCTTTGGACTGTGGGAGGAAACCAGAGCACCCAGAGGAAACCCATGTAGACATGGGGAGAATGTGCAAACTCCACACAGACAGTCACTCAAGACTGATGATTGATCTCATTCTTGTGAGGAGCTCGAGGGAGGTTTCAGAGTTTTGGATTTGGGGTGCGGGGTATCACCAACTTTGAAAACAACAGGACAGAACGTTTAGAAAAATCAGACGCAGCGGGTAAGTTTTTCTTAAAATTCCTTCACAATTTGTGACCATCTCTGGTTAAGCCTAGCATTTTCTACCCATCCCGAACTGCCATTTGAGAAGATCTCAAATGTGAGCTGCCTTGTGGAATCCCTGCAGTCCTTGAGGTGTAGGTAAACCCCTCAGGCTGAAGTACTAACAATTTTTGCCTATCTGCTGCCAGTGACATCTTTAAAGCTCACCCCTGCACCTGTCAAATTCCAGCAGGCCGCAGCCGCTCTACATGCGGTTATGCCTAGGACCTGTTGCGCAGAGTGTAATTGGTACTCCACTTTGTCAGTGGGGATTGGGACAGGCTGGGGTGCATGCGGTCACTGCTCATGGAGTGTGCTCTGAGATGTTGGTGAGTAATGAAGGTCTGGTAGGGCAGGAAGCAAGCTGGATTCCCCAGATTATGACTCTGGCTCTCATATTGGGAATTGTTTATGTCTAGTTTCTATCCAGTGGGTGGAAGAATGGGAAAATGCATATCAAAGAGGTGAGATGATGTAGTGATAGGGATGTTAATATATGCTAATGCGTACAAATGAACCTCTTGCCGTTCACTGGCGAGAATCCTGCCTTGCCATTCAACATTGGTCGGAAAATTGACCTCGATGACAGGCAGCTAGCTCCCCACTGCTGATCTCATTCAATTCTCCCAACATTTTCCACAATGTTCAAGTTGTTCAGTGGCTGGGAAAATTCAGCCCATTATGTTTGCAAAGGGGATAATTGTACTGATTTTCTTTAAATTTTGATGTGGTCACTTTGATGACAATTTTCTAATTTCACAAAAACTTACTATTTCTGCCTTTGAACAGACGTAACTCACCAACAATGGAAGAAGTGAGCATTAAAAGCGACCACATCAAACCACAATCATGTTAAAATATGCAGCGTAATTTCTGAAGGGTTTGTATCACAACCGAACTGGGTTGAAGTACACAATAGGAGTCTATTCAGCCCATCATGCTTGTGCTGGCTCTTTGAAAGAACTATGCAATTACTCCCACTCCTCCTGCTCATTCCACATAGCATTGTTCCACATGGTAATTTTTCCCTTTTAAGTATTTTTCCAGTTTCCTATTGAAAATTCCAATTGAATCTGTTTTCACCACCCTTTCAGGCAGCACATTCCAGATCACATAGCTCGCTGCATTAAAAAAAAATCCTTCTCTCTCTTTCGATTCATTGCCAATTATCCTAAATATGTCTCCTCTATGCCAGAGGAAATAGCTTTTCCTCACTTACTCAAACCATTATGATTCTGGATCAACTATATCTCCCCTTAACATTTTCTGCTCTAAAGGAGAACAATCCCAGGGTATCTAACCTCATATCCAACACATACATGAAATCTCCTCATCATCCTCCTAACTCTTTTCTCACTTACTTTAAATCTGTGTCCTCTGCTTGCCAGTGAGACATGGAAGAGAACAGCAAGAGTGTCACTAAAATGAGGATCCTGGGATTGTATTCATTAGAGTTTAGAAGGGTGAAGGGAGATCTAATAGAAACTTACAAGATAATGCATGGCTTAGAAAGGGTGGATGCTGGGAAGTTGTTTCCGTTAGGTGGGGAGACTAGGACCCGTGGGCACAGCCTTAGAATTAGAGGGGGTCAATTTAGAACGGAAATGAGGAGACATTTCTTCAGCCAGAGAGTGGTGGGCCTGTGCAATTCATTGCCACGGAGCGCAGTGGAGGCCGGGATGTTAAATGTCTTCAAGGCAGAGATTGATAAATTCTTGATCTCGCAAGGAATCAAGGGCTACAGGGAGAGTGCTGGTAAGTGGAGTTGAAATGCCCATCAGCCATGATTAAATGGCGGAGTGGACTCGATGAGCCAAATGGCCTTACTTCCACTCCTATGTCTTATGGTCTTATGGTCTTAAAATAAGAGCAAAGTACTGAGGATACAGGAGATCTTAAACTAAAACAGAAAGCACTGGAGAAACTCAGCAGGTCTGGCAGTATCTGTGGAAGGAGAAACAAAGTTATATTTCAAACTCAATTACTCTTCTTTGGAACTTAGGGAAATGAAAAGCTTTGAAAGTGCACAAAGTAAAAGAGACAGAGATCATATTGGAAGGAAAAGTTCTTGAAGGTGGCATTCCTGGAAGAGATTTGGCAGTGAATTTAACACCATGTCAACAGTAAAGGTATCACATCAGTTGGCTCTGCCAGCAATGCTTACTTGAAATCTAGGCATCACGAGGAGAGGCAGCATTGCCAAAAAAGAAGTACTGCAAGTGCTGCAGAGGACCAGTCAAAGGTGCCTGGGGAACAAAGAGCCGACTGATACCAGCAGGGCATGTCCTTTGCCTCCCATACTTATGCCATGCCAGAGTGGTAATAGAAGGACATCAACAGACGGTAAAAGAAAATGGGACTGTCCATTTAAGGAATGCCTCTGATAGTGGACTATCATCTGGGGATGGTTCTCATGGGACCTGAGGAACTAAGTCTAGATTCTCTGGTTACTGATTAGTTGTTCCTGTCACCATCTCCTTTTTTGGAGGTGGGCTCAGGAGGGAGCAAATCATTCCTTTTGCCCATTTCAATGCTCCTTTGCTGCAGGCGTTGACTCCTTGCTGGGTACAGACGTTCAGTTCTGCGTCCAAGATGTAGCTGCTTTTCACCCATAGCTTAGACTATCAGGGTTACCAGGGTGTTTGACATTCCCATTCCCTCACTCAGCCCCATCAGCCAAGCCACAAATAACTAACAGACAAATGTTTTCTAAAGAAAAGAACATGCATTTCTATGGCACCTTTCACCCCAAAATGTTTCAAAGCTGACAAACTATTTAATTTGAGATAACAAGGTGTAGAGCTGGATGAACACAGCAGGCCAAGCAGCATCAGAGGAGCAGGAAAGCTGATGTTTCGGGCCTAGACCCTTCATCAGTTTGATGTGCTGTCACAGTTAATGTGAGAAATATGACATCCAATGGGTGCTCAGCAATATGCCAAAAAACAGCAATGTGATCATGATCAGACAAGCCACAATGGTGGCACATATTAGCCCAGGATGCCAAAGAGGGCTCTGCTTCAAATGGTGGCCATGAGACCTTTTGCTGAGTGAACATCAGAATCCCAGTATAACATCTCATTGGCATATACTGCTTCTGACAGTGCAACATTCCCTGGCACTCAAAGGTGTTTGTTTCTCTGGAGTGGGATTTGAACCCACAAGCTCCTGACTCTGAAGGGAGTGAGCGCTCTGGAATCTTTAACATCCACCAGCCCACACAGGCAAAAAGAGCCTCAGTCTGGTTGGACTTCCCACAGTGCAGCATTCCTTGAGTAAGGCACTGAAGTATCAGCTTCTTTTAGGGGGTAATGTCCTGATGTTGGGCTCAAACACACAACTGCCTGACTGACAGAGGAAATGTCTAAACCCTTAAACTATTGACTAGAGTCAGATTAAAGGAGGCAGGTAATGCAGAGATATGCATCAATGTAGAGGTCACCACTGACCATCGCCAAATTGCAGTCATATCCTATTAGGTAGTTCAACATTTTATAGCACATATAGAAGCCAATGGTGAATGTGTTCCTGCTCCCCGGCTCAATGGTAGATTGATCGATTCATTGTCACGTATACTGAAGTACAGTGAAAAGATTTAGTTATGAGCAGTACGCGCAGATCATAATAAGCAAAGATGTACAGATCAAAACAAATTAGACAGAGGCATACAGGTCACAGTGCACCAGGCGTGCACTAGGCAAGATCAACGTTAGCAAGATCATCATTATTCGAGGCCAGAGAGTCCGTTTATCAGTCTAATGATGGCTAGGAAAAAGCTGTTCCTGAACCTGCTCGTGCGTGTGTTCATGCTTCTGTATCTTCTGCCTGTTGGAAGAGGTTGTAGAAGATCACTACCAGGGTGCGATGGGTCCTTGATGATGTTGGCCGCCTTTCCCCGACAGCGAGCCGTGTAAATGGAGACCACGGATGGAAGGTTGGCTTCCGTGATGGCCTGGGCTGTGCTCACTACCTTCTGTAGTTTCTAATGGTCCTTGGCAGAGCAGCTGCTGTACCAGGCCGTTATGCACCCAGACAGTATGCTTTCAATGGTGCATCTGTAGACGTTGGTGAGGATCCTTATGGAAACGCCAAATTTCCTGAGTCACCTGAGGAAGAAGACACGTCGTTGTGCCTTCTTGATTGTTGCATCTACGTGGATAATCCCGGACGCGTTGTCGGTTATCATCACTCCGAGAAACTTGGCACTCTCCACTCTCTCAACCTCAGTTCCATTGATGTAGGTGGGAGGGGCGTGTTCTCCTCCTTTCCTTCTGGAGTCAATGATCAGTTCTTTAGTTTTTCCGACATTGAGAGAGAAGTTGTTCTCATTGCACCATGCCATCAAGCCCTCTATCTCCCTTCTGTATTTTGACTTGTCGTTGTTAAATATCTGTCCCACTATGGTGGTGTCATCAGTGAACTTGTAGATGGCGTTTTCTCAGAATCTCACAACACAGTCGTGAGTGTACAGGGAGTACAGTAGGGGGCTGAGGGCGCATCCTTGGGGGCTACAGTGTTGAGTGTTATTGTGGAGGAAGTGCAGTTACCTATCTTCTCTGTATGGTTACATTATCTTTAATTGTAGTTGGTATTCTTCAGAACAGTATAAATAAGACCATAAGACCATAAGACATAGGAGCAGAAATTAGACCATTCAGCCCATCGAGTCTGCTCTGCTGTTCAATCTTGGCTGATAAGTTCCTCAACCCCATTCTCCCGCTTTCTCCCCATAACCCTTGATCCTCATGATAATCAAGAACCTATATATCTCAGTCCTAAATGTACTCAATAACCTGGCCTCCACAGCCTTCTGGGCCAGTGAATTCCATAGATTCACCACTCTCTGGCTGAAGAAATTTCTTCTTATCTCTGTTCTAAAAGGTCTTCCCTTTACTCTAAGTCTGCGCCCTCGGGTCCTAGTCTCCCCTACCAATGGAAGCATAAATGCGCAAGTGTCTGCCGGCTTAGAGAAGTACGTAAACCATACAGCACAAGAACAGGCCATTCAACTCAAAACATCCATGCTGATGTTCTGCACAGAAATTTCATCCCATTCTCTCTTCATAATCCCCCATCACCCTGTTCCTTTCTCCCTCATGTGTTTATCGACCTTTCCCCATAAACACATTTTCTATTTACCTAAACCCTATGGGACAAGCTTTACATTCTCACTCTCTAGGTGAAGAAGTTTCTCCTTAATTCCTAATTAGATTTGAGAACAGAAGCAATAGGAGCAGGATTAGGACATTCGGTCCTTTGAGTCTATTGTGCCAGGAAACATGGCCAATATGTTTCCTACAACCCTCAACTCCCTTCTTGATTGAAAATCTGTCCAGCTCAGTCTGGAATATAAGCAACGACCCAGCCTCCACTACTCTCTGTGGAAGAGAATTCCAAAGTCTAATGACACTCTGAGAGAAGAAATTCCTCCTCGATTTGTCACAGACCATTGTTATATCGGCATATCAGTTCATTAAACAGTAGGACAGCTACTGCTCCTTCTGAAGATGACTGCCACTATGGTCTTTAAGTGTGGGGTTCGATAGGACCTGCTTGGTCGAACATGCTGGAGGAAAACCACTTTCTTGTCTAACTAGAAAAAGTCTCTTGAATTTAACAAGATCCAGTTTATTGCACATGTTACATCTTACATTGATATGATAGGCATTGTTAAACTATACTGCTCAACAGTCCAAGTGATATCATCGTAGTGGGTGTTCTTTATGGTACCCCTTAGTATTAACTCTTTTGGATCCATATTCATTACAACTGCTAATGTAATCCCACAGAGTGAAAAAAAACTAAGGCACATGGGGTGGTAACAGGGATAGAAGGGCAAGTGCTTGTTTACATTCTACAGGATGAAATTAGCATTGAAAGAGAACTGCCTCCAGAAGGATCAAACAACTTTGAGGTCACAGATCATGCCTTTCCAATGTTATCTACATCTTTCTTTGGTTATTAAACAGTGGGCTTTGGATCATCAAAAAGAGTCTGATTAGCTTACTGGGGTGAGGTTGTGAAGACGTCTGGCTCAAGAGATGTTGGCACCTTACCTCAGTGACTTGAGAATGGGGTTGGCTAAGCTGAGGTCATGAATGAAAGATGTTCTACCTGGGGAAGAGATTAACCAGTGGTGAATTTATGTGTATAATATGTGTATAATATTCTTGATCTTGAGTGCAAACAAATATTTACAGAGTCAGCTGAGCTAAGGAAAATATTAACTTTGTTTAAGATATATCTTACAGCTCTTCATCTTGCCACAAGGGAAAGCAAGGTCACATGATATTGCACCACTTCATGCGATGATATACAGTATATCTCTTCTTTTTAAATAGCATCCCTGCACCATGGAAGCAAACCATTTAGCTCATCAAGTCCTTACCAAACCTCTGAAGAGCATCCTACCCAGATCCTATTGTATTCCTCTAATGCTGAATTACCATGGCTAACCTACAAATCTTTGGACTGTGAGAGAAAATCCATGCAGACCCAAGGAGAATGTGCAAACTCCACATGGACAGTTGCCCAAAGGTGGAACTGAACCAGGATCCCAGGTGCTGTGAGGCAGCAGTGCTAACCACCAAGCCACTGAGCCACATTAACATACAGTGTGGTCAAATTTAACCTTTTAGGAAACACACTGTGAATTGCTAGTTCTATGGGATAGTTTATCGGTAAGGTCAGTACATGTATGGATGAACTGTAAGCACAGGTGCCAAGTAGAACAAATGGGCATCTTCTGAGAGACTTGGGCCAATGATATTTGTCTAGTATGATAGATATCATTTAATGCAGTTGAACAGAAGGTCATGCACATTGATCGGACAACAGTAAGTATTTGTGCAGCATGAAACAATTTCTATAAGTAGTATTTTTAGGTTTGATCATTGATCAGACTGAGGCTGTGAATGTCAGCGTGGATTTGCTATTAATAACACCAAGGGCACGTGGTGGGAGGGCATGACAAAATGGAAATGGTCTAGACTGATGGTGAAGACATTTCTGGGGTCCGCCTTTGATCATTATGATCGCCTACATTATGAAGGATACAGATTGGTTAAAAAGAGTCGGATGATGAAGGGAGATCAGGGTGAATCCAGTATAGGAGATCAAATTATGAAAACAGCCTCATGCAAATGAACTAATATCTACTGGAAAAGGGCTGGTTATGGAAGGGAGTGATGGGCGCCACGGAACATGACCTGCTTCTTCAGAATAATGGTCAGGAAAGATACAAATTTAAGCTATCAGCTTGGAACTAGAGGTGCGAGTTGGATAAAGCTTGGAGTGGTGAATCCATGCAATGGTTGAATAAATTGCTCAGTCTCAAGTTTGAAATAACCCAGAATAGTATTGAGCATCCAGTGTGCAGAAACCATAGAAAATTTGTGACACGCAAAGAGGCCATTCATTTTACCTTATTTTGGTTAAGTGTCTCTCAATGGCTTTCTCTGGACGAGGCTCGGCGAGTTTTCTTTAGCAATTGCCCCAAACTCACCTCAGGTAGAGTCTTATAGGGTCTGTGGGCTATGGTGAGAAATCTGGGAGAATCACCTATGTCAAAATCCTGGAATTCCCTCCCTAATAGCATTGTGGGTCAACTCACAGCAGGTGGACTGCAGCAGTTCAAGAAGGCAGCTCACCCCCACCTTCTCAAGGGTATCTGGGGACAGGTAATAAATGCTGGCCATCCAGTGACACCCACAAATTGAGTAAAGAAAACAAAAATCATGTGAGAAGTCGTGCGAAATCTTTCTTAACGTCGGGAACAGCAAGTCACATTTTCCTACAAGTTTCCAGATGACAAGACAAGATTCCCGCCAGAGAATGGTGAGATGTCTATTAATGGGGATTATTGCTCATTATCACCTGTACTAATGCTGAATTTCACCTCTTTAATATGCAGGTTCCTATTCAACCATGCACTGGATAGAAACTAGATGCCGAGAGTACTAACATAAAAGTCAGAATGGGTACTTGCTCCTCTGGACCGTCATCTTGTACACCTAGCACCAACATCTCAGGGCATATAAACAGCTGATCAGCTGGTTAGGCAGCATCTGTGGAGAGTGATGAAGCTCGACGTGCTTGGTTTTTTTCAGCATTTTCTGGCTCAAATGCAAGATGGTTCTTTAAAGCTGGGAAGGAATGACGATCTGTGACTCAGTGTATATTAGCAGGTTTATCGATCCAAACACTGAAACATGAGAAGAAGAGACAGAGGAGGTACCAGACTTGACTAATGCTGTCTATTTGACTTGGCAGAACCTCAGACACTGCTTTGTGGCAGCACCTGCGGGCCTTGAAGCTGCCAATGGAATTGTTTGCTGCTGGGTGTGGCTGAGTTAACCCCAGACTACTTTCTCGATCAACAGCTCTCCTGTTTTAAAATCCAGTAAATCGCTACTTCCTGATTTGCCTCACCTCTTCTATGTCAACAGTCTGCTGGGCAGTCCCTAACATCACCCCTCTGATCATAAGGGCCTAGCGAACATGCTGAGGAGGCGAGGACAGCATAGGTTACTTAGGGGTGGTCAGTGTTGCACACTTGGAGCCAGGTGTGAAGGTCAAAACCAACACAGATGCCATTTGTGAGAGAGCTTTCAATCGACTACATCTTCACACCCTAGGGATCATGGTTGAGTAATCATGCACCACATTCGGACGGATGGGTTTGTGCTAGTTTTAGCCAGTCTTGCAGTTGGAGGTGCCGCTGTTGGCATTCAACACATTTAACAAAAAGACAAAGTTGCATTTATATAATGACTTGCATGATCTCAAGGTGTGCAAAGTATTGTACAATAGTACCAGCTGAGAGGGTGCTATACTTTCCAAGGTGCCATCTTTTAGATGAGATGTCAAACTGAGGCCCCATCTGCCCTCTCATGTCACATATTCCTGATGAAGAGCAGGAAACCTTGGCAAACATTCATCCTTCAATCAACATCACTAACAAGAGATTATCTGGTCAGTTACCAGTTGTGGGATCCTCCCATGCATAAGATTTGTTCCCAATGTTCCAACAGAGGCCCACACTTCAAAATAAATTACATTAAAACACTTTGGGACATCCTGACATTGTGAAAATTGCTGCAGAAATGCAATGTCTCTTCTCTGAATGGTAGATGCATTGCCATGTGTGCCCTCCATATGATAGTGCCAGTAACAATCATAGTCCATGTGACAACCAATCATCATGCTCTTCTGGTACAGAACAAAAATGTTGTTCATTTTTCCATTAATATTCTTGTGAACCATTCTGCTGAATGCAAGACGAAAAGCTTCAACAAAATGTATTTTTTTTTCAGTGATGCACATCTGTTTTCCTTAGCAAGATACACTAGGCCAGGAAACAAAAACGGGTTGAATGTGCTGTGGACTTCCCCTGGCCCTAAGACATAAGCAGCGATCCCTTGATGACTCCAGACTTAGAGCATCGCTATAGATTAGGGTTCAGAAAAGGTCTCTTGCCCAAAAAGAGATTAGAACTGGGATCACTGACAAAGAGAGTAAACTGAAAGAAGACAACCTCACAAAATGGAAGCAACATAACATCACCTCTGGAATCCGTATCAACAGATGCCAAAACCACTGTTTAACAGGTTGCACAACTGTATTAAAATAGCAGAGACACAAAATTATGTGGATGTCTCAACAGTCAATTAAGCCTGTTCACATGATTATGCATTACTATCTGGTGTTCTGAGGCAGCGTTAGAATGTTGCCTCACCTCAAGAAGATACATTGATCTTGCAGTGCAGATTCACCAGAATGACATCAAGACTAAAAAGATTAAACTTTGAGGACCTGTTGCATGGACTTGTGCTGACACAATACATTAACTCTTTCTTTCTCTGCAGATGCTGTCAGACCTACTGAGTTTCTGCAGTGCTTCCTGTATTTATTTTGGATCTTCAGCATCAGCAGTATTTTGCTTTTGCAGTATGGACTGGGCTTGTATTCTGCAAACTCAGAAATTTAACAGACAATCTAAATGGGATGTTTACAGTGGCTAAAAGAATTGAAGGAAAAGATAGGATTAAATGATTTCTTCCCGGAAGGGGCAAGGGCGTTGCTGAGCCCTAATGAAGGGGTTGTGGTCTTTAAATTAAAACTAGCCCATTCGAGTAATTTCAAGGAGCAGCTCACAGAAAATCTGGAACTTTTTCTACAAAAAGCTGTCAAGTCTGGGGATCAATTGAAAGTTTCAAAGCTGAGATAAATAGGCTTTGAATGAATCAGGGGCTTAAGGATTGTGATTTCAAGGTGGGAGGATGTAGTTAATATACAGATTTGCCAGGATCTGACTGAATGACAGAACAGGCTCAGTGTGGCTGAACGACCACCTTCCTGTTGCTTCTGACTTCTATTTCCTCGACAGATACTACCTGAACTGCTGAGTGTTCCCAACATTTTCTGTTTCTTTGTTCCATATTTCCAGTCTGTACTGCATCTTTTGTTCAGCGTTTTCTGGTGCTCATTCAAAAGCTGATGTGGCAGATGCACTGGTCCATGAAGAACTAACCAGAAAGGTGCCCATGTTTAATCTCATGGGTCTGTGCTAATTTCAGCAAGTCTTGCAATTGCTGGTACCACTGTTGGCATTCATCACACTTAACAAAGGGACTGAGTTGCAGTTATATAATGACTCGCATCATGTCAAGATGTCCAAAGAATTTTACATACAGAAATGTACTTTCTGCGCAGCCACTATTATAATGTAGGAATTCCAGTAACTAATTTTGCACTCAGTAAATCCCCAAACAAAGCAATTTGGCAATGGTGAGATAATTTATTTGCAGCTGCTAGCAAATGGACAGCTATTGACAGCAGACAAAGTAAAACATCTCGGTTTAACTTCAGAATTGTGCCTTAGGATCTTTAATGTCACTTGAGAGGACAGAAGAGTGAGATGCACTTTCTGAAGGATGGCACCACTGACACCGTGGCACTCCTGGAGTTGCAGCGTCAGGCTAAATTTTATATTCGAGGATAAGGATCAGAGTTGAACCCACAACTTTCTGATGCAAAGTGTAAGAATACTGTTCACTGAGACACAGCTGACGCCTAAACACCTTTGGTTTGGGAAAGTTGGAAGAGAAATTAGCCAGGCATCCCCATTCCTGATATGTCAACCATGATCCTTTGGTTGTGAGGGGTGTAGGGGATGCATAGCACCTCTTACAAATGGAATCTTGGAGTGGGACCTGTTTTAATCTTGACCTTTATGCAGCTGTCACCAAGTAGGCAACAGCAGCCACCCCTTGGTAACCTGCTTTGACATGCAGGGCCATACCAGGTGAAGATTAGCAGTCAGGTCTCCTACCCTTGTCAACTCAAGGATTTAATTACCTTGGCATAAGAAAACTGATTTCAGTGGACTGTTCGATAAGGTACCACATGTTGGCCTACTTAATAAAATAACAGCCCAAGCAGCTGGAGGTAGTATATTAGTATGGAAAGAAGACTATCTAACTAATAGAGGACAGAGATTTGGGATGAGGGAGGCCATTTTCAGGATGTCTAACTGTAACTATTAGAGTGCAGCAGAGTTCAGTGCTGGGGCCACATAGCCAAGGTGGCAGAATACACAAAAATAGGTGGAAAGTAAGTACTGAGGGTGACATAAAGAGTCTGCAGAGGGATAAAGACAAGTTAAACAAATGGGCAAAATCTTGGAAAATGGAATATAATGTAAAGTTTTGCACTTTGGCAGGAAAAACAGAAGAGCCGAATTTTATTTAAATGGAGGAAGATCTCAGGAAGCTGCAAAACACAGGGATTTGGACGTCTTCATCCATGAATTGCAAAAAGCTAGCGTCCACGTTCAGAAAGATAAACAGATTTTAATTTGTGAGAGAATCAAGAGTTAGGGAAAAATAGCAGGAAAGTTTAGCTGAGAAATATCAAATCAGCCACGATCTCATTGAATGGTGGAATAGGCTCGATGGCTGAATGGCATACTTCCGTTCCTATGCCTAATGGTCTTATGGGTAGATCAGACTAATCTAAGGTCCAATGGTCTTGAGTTGACTCAGACCATACTGGGGAACCTGTAGATTGTTCAAAACACAGATAACATCCTGACCATTCATCATGTCCAGACCTACCCTCAGCCGTCGAGACTTATCCTACCACTGGACCAAGATAAGTCAGGGTGAGAGAGAAAAGCTGACAGTGGACAACTCCCCTCACTATCGTTCAATTAAATTGCTCAGAAGTCATGTTCACCAAATTTCCATCAGCCGTAATCCATTACTATAGTCCCTGCTGAAACTTGTGCTGTTAGATATCGGGTGAGGAACAGGATGGATAGCTTCGCCAGCCAAAAGGTGAGTGAAATACCGACCTGATTGACACCAGCTGGATCCAATCATATCCAGAGCAACTCTGATCCAGATGAAAAAGCTTAAACAAAGCAGATTTAATTTGCATAAGAAAATCTGAGTCCACGCTGCCCGATAGCAGACCACCAAGTGGCACTCTATTTTGTTCCCTAGCAACAAGCAAAGCAACAACTCAGAAGTGGAAGAAAAACATATTGTAACTTGTGGCATGATTTAGTTCACAGTTTTACTCCTTGCATTAGTTATCTTGCCTTCTAAAATAAAATTCTCACTCTCATCCCATTCAAGTCTCCCCCCCCCCCCGCCTATTTCTGTACCCTTCTCCAGCTCCTACACTCCTCCATATCTCTGTAATATCCCTAAGTCCTTACAGACCTCCCTATCTCTATAAACACATCCAGCATCTAAATTTCTCCATCACCGTAACTTCCTCCAGTTACACAACACTGTCTATCTCTGTAACCTCTTCCAGCCCATTGAACCCTCCCCATCTCTGCAATCTCCTCCAGCCCCTACAACTTTCCCTATATTTGTAACCTCCTCCAGTCGCACAATGCTCCCTACCTCTGCAACCTTCTCCAGCCCTGACAATTCTCTCAATCTCTGTAACTTCCTTTATCCCTCAGCCATTCTTATCTCTGTGACCTCCTTTGCCCCTACAACTCTCCCTAACTCTGTAACCCCCTCTGGTCCTGCAACACTCCCTATCTCTGTACCCTCCTCCCTACTCTAAATCTTTCCCTGTCTCTGTAACTTCCTCTAGTCCAGCAACCCTCCCTATCACTGTAACTCCTCCAGCCCCTAAAATCCTCCATAACTCTGTAACCTCCTCTCATCATGTTACCCTCAAGGATCTTTGCACTTCTTCAACTCTGGCTTTCTGTGCATCATTGATTTCTATCATCCTACTGCTGAAAAACGTGTTTCATGTGCCTAAGCCAAAGGCCAGGAATTCCCTTGTTAAATGTCTCTCTTCCTCACTCTTGCTCCTTCAAGTGCTCCTTATTTCCCCAGATCTAATATTTCCTCTTTTGGATTGTCAATAATCAAATTTTTGTTTGGTAACACCCCTGTGAAGCATCTTGGGGCAATTTAGTACATTAAATTTGGCATTATATGAATGTAAAAGCAAAATACGCTGGGATGCTGGAAATTCAGAATCATTCACCCGCTCTTGAGATCTCAACACTCTTCAGAACCAATGAAGGACCCTCTGACATCCCTCAGCACTGACCTTCCGACACTGCAGTTCTCCCTTAACACTGTGACTCTGAGAGAGCGGAGCTTCCTCGGCACTGACCCTCCAACAATGCAGTAAGCACTGACCCTCTGACAGTATGGCGCTCCCTTAGTATTGATCCTCTGATAATGCAGTGCTCCTTCAATGCTGACCCTCCAGTAGTGCAATGTTCTCTTAGTATTGACCCTACAAAAGTGCTCCCTCGCTCACTGATCCTCTGAGTGCATTACTCTTGGTGCTTTTGTTAAAACAGAAATTAAGGGACATACCTTGCTGATCAGGCAGAACTTTTGGGGAGAGAAACAGAGTTAATACTTCAGGCAAATGGCCCCTTGTCAGATCCAGATAGTGTGAGAGATTAACAGTATTCAAAGAATCCCTAAACTGTAAAAGCAAGAAGGGAAAGGGAAGGGAAGGAAGAATCAAAATGAAATGTCAGTGATATAGTAGAAGGTAGGAGAGAATAAATCATTACAGAGGAAAGAGATGATAGTATGAGGCAAGGGCTTGTGTGTGGGATTGTGTTAGTGGGAAGGTAGGGTGGGAATGAAGCAAATACTATACAAATTAGAGATAACAAGGTGTAGAGCTGGATGAACACAGCAGGCCAGGCAGCATCAGAGGAGCAGGAAGGCTGAAGTTTCGGGTCTAGACCCTTCTTCAGAAATGGGGGAGGGGAAGGGGATTCTGAAATAAATAGGGAGAGAGGGGAGGCAGATAGAAGATGGATAAAGGAGAAGATAGATGGAGAGGAGACAGACAGATCAAAGAGGTGGGGGTGGAGCCAGTAGAGGTGAGTATAGGTGGGGAGTTAGGGAGGGGATAGGTTGGTCCAGGGAGGGCGGACAGGTCAAGGAGGCGGGATGAGGCTGCTAGGTAGGAGATGGGGGTGGGGCTTGAGGTGGGAGGAGGGGATAGGTGGGAGGAAGGACAGGTTAGGGAGGTGGGGACAAGCTGGGCTGGTTTTGGGATGTGGTCAGGGGAGGGGAGATTTTGAAGCTGGTGAAGTCCACATTGATACCATTGGGCTGCAGAGTTCCCAAGCAAAATATGAGGTGCTGTTCCTGCAACCTTCGGATGGCATCGTTGTGGCACTGGAGGGGGCCCAGGATGGACATGTCGTCCAAGGAGTGGGAGGGGGAGTTAAAATGTTTTGCGACTGGGAGGTGCAGTCATTTGTCGCGAACCAAGAGTAGGTGTTCCACAACGCGGTCCCCAAGCCTCCACTTGGTTTCCCCAATGTAGAGGAGGCCACAACGGGAACAGCAGATACAGTATACCACATTAGCAGATGTGCAGGTAAACATCTGTTTGATGGGGAAGGTCTTCTTGGGGCCTGGGATGGGGGTAAGCGGGAGGTGTAGGCGCAGGTGTAGCACTTCCTGCGGTTGCAGGGAAAGGTGCCGGGTATGGTGGGGCTGGAGGGGAGTGTGGAGCAGACAAGGGAGTCACGGAGAGAGTGGTCCCTCCAGAAAGCAGATAAGGGTGGGGAGGGAAAAATGTCTTTGGTAGTGGGGTCAGATTGCAGATGGCAGAAGTGCCGGAGGATGATGCATTGGAGCTGGAGGTTGGTGGGGTGGTACATGAGGATGAGGGGGATTCTATTTTGGTTGTTATTGTGGGGAGGGGGTGTGAGGGATGAGTTGCAGGAAATGTGAGAATGTTTTCTCTAGAATCTAGAAGGTTAAGGGGTGATCTGATTGAATCTTCAAGATATTAACAGGAAAAGACAAGATAGATGAATATCAACTATTTCCAATGATTGGGGATTCTAGTATTAGGGGGCACAGTCTGAGACTAATGTTAGGAAGATGTTAGGAAGCACTTCTAGATGTTTGGAACTCACTTCTACAAACAGCTGTGGATACAGGATCAGTTGTTAATTTTAAATCTAAAATAGATAATTTTTTTGTTAAGCAAGCATATTAAAGGATATGGGCCAAAGGCAGGTATACGGAGTTAAGCCACAGATCAGCCATTGAGGATGGAAGGGCTGAATGGTCCACCCCTGTTCCTGCATTCCTAGATAGAAAGACAAAAGATGAACCAGACGAGGTGTGAATGCTATAACAGAACATCAGAGGCGGAGGAAACCACAGTAAACGTATATAATTACAAGCTCCTGTTCACTTGTGTGGTTTGGAGTCCCCCAAATACCTCATGCAAGTGGCTATACCCATTGGCCTGGAAGCAAAAACCATGTCTTTCAGCAGAGTGCATTGAGGGGCTGAAAACTCTAGATCAGGCTATGTGATTTGCCAGGAACAAACCGTGTGGGTTAACAAAGGTATTGAATTAGCATTGTGGCACCTCACATTGGAGCATGGTGCATGAAGAAAAGGTGAATTTTATTGGACTTTCTGCAATTTTCAATTTGAAATATCTTATAACGTACATTTACAAATTTTTAGAACAAAGTATATTTTGGTTGAAAATTTGAGGTTTGCACAGAGAACTTGATCCTTTCCTCTTCCTTCGTCCACACATTCCAACGGGCAATAGCTAGGTATAAGCATTCCTGTCCCTCACTCAGGCATGAAGACCCCACTCTAGGATTTTGGTGTACAATCAAGGTTAACTTTCCAGCGCGATACTGAGGGTCTCCTGCACTGACAGAGGCGCTGTCTTTGGCGTTGTGGGGAGTGTGGAGCGGACAACGGAGTCATGGAGAGAGTGGTCCCTCCAGAAAGCAGATAAGGGTGGGGAGGGAAAAATGCCTTTGGTGGTGGGGTCAGATAGCAGACTAACACTGAGATGTTAGTCCATTGTTCAGGTGGATGTTAGCGATATCACAGAGGTATTCTAAGATGAGCAGGAAGTTCTCTCTTTGTCATGACCAACATTTCTTCCTCACCCAATGCCACATGAACAAATTTTCTAACCTAAGCCCATCTAACTAGTTGTTTATGGGATCTTGCTATACACTAATTGGCTTTGTCCTCCTGATAAGTTACTTTGAAAATGACTCAGCGATTCATCCTCAAGATTGCTTGATGGCATAACAGGCACGACTCGAAGAAAATTCTTGCTCTTTAGCATTGACTTACTAGATTGTAGCAATGGGAAGTAAGGTTGACTGTTTGCTGTCAAGGGCTCAGCTCTGGGCCACTCAGCACCATTGTGGTGGAATCTACTGCTTGAGCAACACTGGGAGAAGATCATAGCTGCAAATGTACTGGTCCATGTGTGGTTTGGTGTCACAATGTGGCAGTGCATTTAGCCAAAGGAAGCAGTGTACTTCAAAATGAGCACAAGGAGAAGCAGCCTAACAGAGGCCTATAACCGTCTCTCCCAGGCTTGGAATATATTATATCAGGAAGTCATTCAGCTTGTGGTGGGTGGTTTTGCTGGTACGGCAATCATGTTGAAAAAATGAAGGAGACTCAGTACCATTCTGATTATAGGCTACCGCAAATAAATGCAGGGCTGATCCCAACATAAAATTCCTCTGTGTACAAATGATAAAAGTTCACTTCCGTCCTTGCATCATGTTCTTTTTTTTTGCCTTTTCCCCTCTTTGGAAGGCAATATTTTATCATGTGCTCCTTCACTTGTGGAAGTGTTCCCTGTTTAGTGAAGAACCAAAATGCCTATAAATAGTGACTTTAATGTAGAAATTGTCCCAAGGTGCTGGGCTAGAGATTTATCAGTCAAAAACAGATGCCAAGCTAAAGGAGGAGACATGAAGGTAGTGATGAAATAACAAGGTGTAGAGCTGGATGAACACAGCAGGCCAAGCAACATTGGAGGAGTAGGAAAGCTGACGTTTTGGGCCTAGACTTCTGAAGAAGGGTCTAGGCCCGAAATGTCAGCTTTCCTGCTCCTCTGATGCTGCTTGGCCTGCTGTGTTCATCTAGCTCTATACCTTGTTATCTCAGGTTCTCCAGCATCTGCAGTTCCTACTATCTCTGGTAGTGATGAAATGCTTGCTTTTAAGGAGTGACTTAAAGGAGGAGACAGAGAAGTGGAGATGTTTGGAGAGGGAATTCTAGAGCTTAAGGCTCAGGCAGCTGATGGCACAACTACCAATGGTAGAGCAACAGGTCAGCTTTGGAGGTCTCTAGTTCTCAAGAGGATTACAGAGATAGACAGGATGAAGGTGCTGGGACTGATCAAAACTCTGAGATGAGAATTCTAAAATCAAGATGTTGCCAGACAGGGCCATGCAGGTCAGTGAGCCCAGAGGTTAATGAGTGAATGGGATTTGGTGTTATTTAGGACACCAGCAGCAAAAGTTTTGGCTCAGAAGTAGCAATTAATTCTGAGTCACTAGGATAGATCCACACTTTCAGTATAGCCATGTCACTTAGAAGCTGCAAATTACTATTTTCTCTCTTTACTCTCCTCTGTACTGTGTTTCTGATCTCAATGTTGGAAAGAACTCAGTAGGCCTCTACATCATCTTCATTGCCATGAAGTTACAAGTCACTTCCCAGAGGAGAAACAGATGCTGAACAGCAATAGAACAGTTTGGGAGGTAACTAAAAGGACAGTTGCATAGAGACAATCATTGAATCTTTCTGCAGAAAGAGGCCATTAGGCCAAAGTGTTTATGTTGTCTTTTTTTGAAGAGTTACTGGATTAGTTCACTTCTTTCCTCATGCCATTGCAAATTTTTCCCTTTCAAATATTTATCTATTCCCTCAAACATACTTTCAGGTACTACATTCTAGGTCACATAATCACATTTTTAAAAACCCCTCATATCGCCTCTAATACGTTTCCTAAATAACTTAGATACACCGCAAATCCTCAAGGAACCAAATGACCTGGTAGCAGAAACTGTTTCTCCTCATTTTTAATTCTCTCTTTTCAATGTGAACAATTATAGATTTTTTAAAATCAACCTGTTCAGACATGCTATGGTATATGTCTGGAGCAGGTGGGTCCTGAACCCTGGCCGTCTGCTTCATTTACTGTAAAGTTTTCTAATCAACCTCTTCAGAGATGTTATTACACACCTCTGAAGCAGGTAGGACTTGAACCCAGACATTCTAGATCAAAGACATTACCAACTGCACCACAACAGCCATGTATCACTGCACCAATCAAAGCCCTCATACTTTTTAGCACCTGTGGTAGGTATCATTCCTTGACCTTCTCTGCTGTAACGAGAATAATCTCAGTATCTTTAATCTAAAGACTCAGGAGACATTTAAAGGTGGAAACAGAAAAATTCAGGAAGGTAACTGGAATGGAGATAAGGCTCAGCCCTCTGCCCCCGGTAAAAAGCCAAGTGACGTCAAATCGAAGACATTAAGAGCATGGGCTGCCATTGCTTTCTAGGTCAATAAAAATAGAACATAGAACATTACAGCGCAGTACAGGCCCTTTGGCCCTCGATGTTGCGCCAACCTATGAAACCAATCTGAAGCCCATCTAACCTACACTATTCCATTATCATCCATACGTTTATCCAACGACCATTTAAATGCCCTTAAAGTTGGCGAGTCTACTACTGAGTTCTTCAGACAGTTTTTATTTAATTGTGAATGGGGGAGGTGGGGGTGTGGAAGAGGTGAGCTTCTAGGCATTTGTCAATGCTTCTGACAGTGAAACACTTATAAAAAATTTTAAAACACTTGAGATCTCTTGAGATCCTGAATAGGCAACTATAAATGCTGGCCCTTCCTTTTTTTTCTGTCACCATGTGAACCTGTGCCTCAGGGTTTGAACTCAATGCTCTTTCATATCTTATTGAATCTTTCAGACAAGAGTATTGAGCTCATCTCCACCTCCCTAACCTGTTGTTCCTCTCACCCCAAGCCACACCCCCATCTCCTTTATACTAACATCATCCCGCCCCCTTGACCTGTCCGTCCTCCCTGGACTGACCTATCTCCTCCCTACCCCCCCACCTACACTCACCTTTACTGGCTCCATCCCCGCCTCTTCGACTTGTCTGCCTCCTCTCCACTTAGCCTCTCCTCTATCCATCCTCTATCCGCCTCCCCCTCTCTCCCTATTTATTTCAGAACCCTCTTCCCCTCCCCATTTCTGATGAAGGGTTTAGGCCCGAAACGTCAAGTTTTCCTGCTCCTATGATGCTGCTTGACCTGCTGTGTTCATCCAGCCCCATGCTTGTTATCTCTAATATTGAGCTCCTGCTGTCTTGAACATGCTAATTTTAATTAAGTGCAAAGAGAATCTCCAGGGCATTTGGTTACAAGTTGACACAGGTTCTGTAGCTGGTTTACTAGCTTCCTGCTCTAACGTACGGATGTATAGACCATGGAGGTCTTTGGTTTCAATTGCCCATGGCTGTACTGAACAGACTCATCTCTCTTCTAAAGGAATGTTGCAGAGTGACTTCATCATCTCATGGGGGGAACGGTGGGGATTCCGAGTGTTCTCACAACTGATCACATGGAAGTTACAATTCTTACCTTCTCCTCTGTAGCAAAAAGCCACCAGCACGAAGGAATATAGACAGGAGTATAGGAACAGGTGGAGATCTTTCTCTCTTCGAAGATTATTCTGCCAATTAAGCGATGGCTGATCTGCAATCTTAATTCCAACTACTTGCCTTGTTTCTATTTCTTGATACAATTGCCTCATTAGTTTTGACTAACTCGCTCAGTTCAACATTGTGATTTATCTTCTGGCTTCAGTATGGGGTTGGGAGTGGATAGTTTTCTAGACTTGTAACGAAGAGCAAAGTAATGAGGTAGACCCTTTGAAAGATAAACTTTCCTCGCCTTGAGGCAATTAGTCTGTCAATCTCTGACATATCAGTATGACATTCTTTATTCCTGACCCATTGCATTCCACAAATAGCTTTCTCATTGATCATCTTTGCATATTTATCACTTGTCAGCCTGCACTGTCCTATGACCTTTAACCTCATTCACAACTAGATAAAGATCCAGCTTATTTTGTTTTCTGTCCAGAGGAACACCATGAACACAACTTTCTCTTGGCTCTGCAGTTAAATGAAAGCACCAGTATGGGACTGATCCAAACAGATTAGGAAGAACACAGGCTCAATTGCACATCATGTGTTATCTTGAGGCATGTGATTCAGGTTGAGTCTTCCTGTGGAGTAGCTGAAGGAGTACTGCACTGTTGTCGGTAATTAATTTCACAGGGGTAGGGGTGAAACTGAAGCCCTGCCTGCCCTCAGGTCAATATATCCCCCATTCCAAGGCTCCAATGAAAAAACAGTAGAGCAGTTGGTATCAGACCAATACCTACCCTTCAACAAGCAGCACGAAAATAAATTGCTGCTTTTTCTGTGGGAGCTCATTGTGCCAAAATTGCCGGCTATTTTTACCTAGATTACAACTGTGACTACATTTTGAAAGCAGTTCAAGGAATATAGAGCTATTCAGGAGGTCCTGAGGGTGTGAAATATAACGTACAAATCAATATCCTTTCCATAAATTGATTCCAGCAAGCATAGCAGTAAGGACATCATAAGGGATTAAGGGGTAAAATTAGGGGGTCCTTAATCCATGGAATCTGGTCCCATACTGAATAACTGCTTAAAGAGGATCTCCAAGTCTATTTGAGCTTGATCCAGTCCACACAAACAGTTTTCCAGCTAAGTGTTCTAATCAGAGCAGAAACCTAGCTGATTTCTTCCCTCTTTAGCCCAGGGTCATTGTCCAATTATTAAATCTCTTTGCTCCTGCCCAACAGCGAATACAGCAAAGAGATTAGAAACTGAAACTGTGATTTCTTGGGCCTCTCACTCAATGGTCAGTAATTGGGCTACATTTTTTTTGATGTTTTAGCCCCTGGTACATCATTTTATTATTGATTCCCTAATTCCTTTACAATCAGTAAGGGTTATCAATACCTTCCATTTTCCTTATCAAAAACTTAATTGATTATGATCCTTCTAAAATTGAGCCCTCCTTTATACCAGGGAGGAGAAGGTCTAGTGGCATTATCGCTGGACTGTTAATCCAGAGACCCAGATAATTCCGAGGACCTGGGTTCAAATCCTGCAATGGCAGATGGCAGAATTTGAATTCGGTTAAAATCTGGAATTAAGAGTCTAATGATGACCATGAGTCCATTGTCAATTGTTGGAAAAACCCATCTGGTTCACTAATGTCCGTTAGGGAAGGAAAACTGTCATCCTTGCCTGGTCTGAACTAC
Source organism: Ginglymostoma cirratum (assembly GCA_024137785.1). Taxonomy (NCBI): domain Eukaryota; kingdom Metazoa; phylum Chordata; class Chondrichthyes; order Orectolobiformes; family Ginglymostomatidae; genus Ginglymostoma; species Ginglymostoma cirratum. The sequence continues at coordinate 206,578 of JAHRHZ010000161.1, read as the reverse complement.
ATGTGAATCTAAACTTACAGCAACGTGGTTGACTCTTAACTGCCTTCTGGGCAACTAGGGATGGGCAATAAATGCTGCCTAGCCAATGATGCCCTCATCCCGTGAATGAATAAAGGAAAAAATATATACTTACCACCTGGGCACAAAATTTGGATGTCACTGGTGAAACCTATAACATCACAAGAAACAATCTCCTAATATCTATAGATATTTAAATGCAAAACACATTATGGAAAATGGAGTTATAAAAATGACGGGGCGTATGGATTAGGGACAGACCACCAATAAATCACTCATAATTCTCAAAAATCACTCATAAGCCTAACACAAAGGATAGCACAGTTTGAATAAATGTTAATTCATATCTTATAATGAAATAAAAGTAAATTTAACACATTTGCTTTAAAAAATGTCAAGAAGACTTGATGGGGAGGAGGTTTTGATGTTGCTCTGTTGTTAATACAGGGGCTGAGGGTCATCATCATCGTCATCATCATCATCATCACCACCATCATCATCACCATCACCATCACCATCATCACCATCACCATCATCATCACCATCATCACCATTATCATCACGATCACCATCATCACCATCACCATCACCACCATCACCATCACCATCATCACCATCATCATCACCATCACCATCATCATCATCACCATCATCACCATCACCATCATCACCATCACCACTATCACTACCATCATCACCATCACCATCATCACCATCACCATCATCACCATCATCTCCACCATCATCACCATCACCATCATCACCATCATCATCACCATCATCATCACCATCATCACCATCACCATCACCATCATCATCACCATCATCACCATCATCATCACCATCATCACCATCACCATCATCATCACCATCACCACCATCACCATCATCATCACCATCATCACCATCATCATCACCATCATTGTCACCATCATCACCATCACCATCATCATCACCATCATCATCACCATCATCACCATCACCACCATCATCATCATCATCATATTTGCCTTCAGGTGCAGTTGTAGTTGCAGGGTTAGGGTGAAAAATAGTTAATCCATAAGAGGATGGCTGTAGTTCATTGTCTTCTCTTTCTTGGGGGTTCGCTTAAAAAGATATCCAGTTTTTGCTGCTTTGCCCTTTTTCTTCTTTCATGAAGAAGCTGTTCATAGGGTGCCAAATAAGATCTTGTTCCTTAAACTGCTCTCCTGCTGAATTCTGCGTTGTAATCGTTGTCCTCTAAGAGCCACAACTGCTTCTCATTTTCCCTCAGGATAGAAGACAAAACAGAAGTGGAAAGCTCTCGTGGTGCTGGATCCTGGACTTCATCTTCTTCATCTTCAGTTTCCACTTCCCTCTCAGTGACAAGTCATTGTAGTTCAGCTGTAGTGAGGTCTTCACAGTGGGATTCAAGCAGTTCTTCGACAACCTCACTCTCCACTTCTTCAAATCCAACTTGCTTTGCGAGATCAACATAATGTTCTTTGATTCTTGGGAGTTCGTCTGACAAATGAAAGCCTTTAAAATCTTGAAAAAAATCTAAGAGAAACTTCCACCGAACTGCACGCAAGCAATCCTTACTGACATCACCCCAGGCCTCCACAATAATGTCAATTGCATTCTTGTTGTTAAAGCTCTTCCAAAATTGTCCTTACCCACCCCCCCACCCCCCCAGTGGACACAATCAGCCTCTTAAATGTGCACCTTCAATAATAAGCTTTAAAAGCCTGCAAAACCATCATGTGATGTCGATGCATACTCCTCCATGTGCCGATGGAATTGCATTATAGACAACACAAGTTCGCATTTGAGAAATAGTGTTCCCCTATTTGTCAGTCGCATTACAGCCAATTCATGTTGCTGGAACATGCATGGTAGCAGAACCCATTTTATTCACAGCACTATCCCTGCAACCCCAGGGACCACACCATGTTGGAGCTATGGTTGAGGTGTGTCTCACCCTGTTGCTAAGCCACATAATTATCAATCTCGGGACTTTCTGGATGGCTGAGTTGGTAAGTGCGGAATTGGGCCATGCAGTCTGAGAGTCTCAACCAGTGCAACTTGTAATCAATGCTGATTTCCAGCTGATGCAGCCCATTCATCATTCTCCATTTGGAACCCAGTGAATCTGCACATAATTTCAATGAGTACGACCTTCTTAAAAAGCCTCACATGTGACCTATATCAAATGCCTTCTGAAAATTCAAGTAAACTTAATGCAGCAATGGACACATCCAACAAAGTCATTGCTGACAAGACTGTGTGTGACTTTTAATAGCACAGGGATAAAAACATAATAATGATTGATAAAGATTGCTGCCCATCCATTCTATTCTCTAGCTGTGATGCTTCAGTTCATCAGCTTTCTACTCACATCTATTCCAGGCTTAAATGAACAATTAAGATGCATGGAGAATGAAAAGTAGGAATTCTCAGGTATACTCAGCCTTATTTGCTATTCTTGGCACCGTCTGTGTTGTGCAGTGCCCATGTTCACCCAGTGATGGTCTATTACAGCCAGTCATATTAGCCAGGTTCTAAAGTTTTATTTATTTACAGACGTCATTGGCCAGCCAGCATTTATCGCCCATCCATAGTTGCCCTTGGGAAGGTGGTGGTGAGCTGCCTTCTTGAACCGCTGCATGCCTCCTGCTGTAGGTTGACCCTCAATGCCCTCAGGGAGGGAATTCCAGGATTTTGACCCAGCAACAGTAAAGTAGCCACATCTGTTACTCCTGGACTTGCTACAGCCAAAAGCCATGCTTACAATTCAATAGATTTCATGAGGTTGACCCGCGTCAATGCCAAAATCCAACTCCTCCGTCATCAAAGAGATGTGTCTGGGCTGTGTGCCATCAGTAGGACAGCGCAGCAGAACAAACGCTGCAGATGGAATATTGCAGCTGTCCCTTTTCTCTCAGTATTCAGGCAAAGTCTCTGTTAACATTTCAACACTTACCACAGCTATTCTCTACTTGGCTCAGTTAGCATCACTCTCATGCTTGTACAAACAGTTCATGAGGTGAGTCCCACTCCAGAACTCAAACTCTAACAAGGCAGCAGTGATGGAAGTATTGTCACTTAAGGGTTCTTTCCTCTGAGCTACTTCTTGGTGCAGTGACTATTATGTACCACAGCTACTTTGCATGCAGCACGACCCTGTAAGGAATGGTCAGTTTAGGTGCTGGGCTTCTTTTGGTGGCGTTGAATTGTGAATGAAAGTTGTTTGGGACACTAGGACAACTCCATGCTTCTCTTCTTTGAATACCCAATTGAAGGTGCAAATGGCTGTTCTGGAGAAGGGTCACTGGATCCAAAACCTTAACTCTGCTTTCTCTCTGCAGATGCTGCCAGACCTGCTGAGTTTTTCCAGCAATTTCTGATTTTGCTTCTAATTTCCAGCATCTGCAGTTCATTGTTTTTATTTTACCATAATAACCCAACTGCATTGTGTCCCACTGCTCTGACACACATGATTATAACCAGACTGTACTGTGCTCCTCCACCCTGACAGATAATGTTGTAACCACTATGTGTGCCATATACCTCTGGTTTGCCAGGCGCAGTAATAATCAGACTGTACAATGTCCATCCTTTCTGACAGACATGGTAACAACCAGACTGTGCTGTGTTACTCTGTTCTGTCAGATAATGATATAATCAGATTGTAGTTTCCCACTACTCTGACTGACATCATTATAACCAGACTGTACTGTCCCCCTGCTCCAATGGAGACTGTTACAACCAGACTGTAGTGTGCCCCCTGCTCCGACAGACAGTGTTATAACCAGATTGTACTGTGCCCCCTGCTCTGACAGACAGTGTTATAACCAGATTGTGCTGTGTTCCCCTCCTCCGACAGACGGTGTTATAACCAAACTGTACTATGTTCCCCTGCTCCGACAGACAGTGTTATAACCAGATTGCGCTGTGTTCCCCTCCTCCGACAGACGGTGTTATAACCAGATTGTGCTGTGTCCCCCTGCTCTGACAGACAGTGTTATAACCAGATTGTGCTGTGCTCCCCTGATCCAACAGACAGTGTTATAACCAAACTGTACTGTGTTCCCCTGCTCCGACAGACAGTGTTATAACCAGATTGTGCTGTGTTCCCCTCCTCCGACAGACAGTGTTATAACCAGATTGAGCTGTGTTCCCCTCCTCCGACAGACAGTGTTATAACCAGATTATACTGTGTTCCCCTGCTCTGACAGACAGTGTTATAACCAGACTGTACTGTGCCCCCTGCTCCGACAGACAGTGTTATAATCATACTGTAGTGTTCCCCTGCTCCGACAGACAGTGTTATAAACAGACTGTGTTGTGCCCCCTGCTCTGACAGACAGTGTTATAAACAGATTGTACTGTGTCCCACTGCTCTGACAGACACTATCATAACCAGACTGTAGTGTGCCCCTGCTCTGACAGACACAATTACAACCAAACTGTACTGCGTTCCCCTCCTCTGACAGACAGTGTTATAACCAGACTGAGCTGTGTTCCCCTGATCCGACAGACAGTGTTATAATCATACTGTAGTGTCCCCCTGCTCCGACAGACACCTTTATAACTAGACTGTACCATGTCCCCCTGCTTTGACAGACACTGTTGTAACCAGTGTGCGCTATATCCCTCTGCGCTGCCAAACCAGATTATACTGTATCCATCCTTTCTGGCAGACATGGTTACAACCAGATTGTACTGTGTCCCTCTGCTATGCCAGACACTGTCATAACCAGTGTGTGCTATATCCCTCTGTTCTGCCAAACCAGATTTTATTGTGTTCATCCTTTCTGGCAGACATGGTTACAACCAGACTGCGCTGTGTCACTCTGTTCTGTCAGATGATGTTATAACCACCATGTTCTATTTTCCACTGCTCTGACAGACATGGTTATAACCAGATTGTACTGTATCCCCCTGCTCTGACTGACACTATCATAACAGACTGTAGTGGGCCCACTGCTCTGACAGACACCATTATAACCGAATTGTGCTGTGTCCCCCTGCTCTGACTGACACTATCATAACAAACTGTAGTATCCCACTGCTCTGACAGACACCACTATAACCAGACTGTACTGTGTCACCCTGCTCTGACTGACACTATCATAACAGGCTGTAGTGTTCCCCTGCTCTGACCGACACCATTATAACCAGACTGTGCTGTGTCCCCCTGCTCTCAGTGATGCTATCATAACAGGCTGTAGTGTTCCCCTGCTCTGACAGACACCATTATAACCGAATTGTGCTGTGTCCCCCTGCTCTGACTGACACTATCATAACAGATTGTAGTATCCCACTGCTCTGACAGACACCATTATAACCAGACTGTAC
>JAHRHZ010000161.1:164320-201210 GCA_024137785.1 Ginglymostoma cirratum | reverse complement strand
ATAACAGACTGTAGTGTTCCCCTGCTCTGACAGACACCGTCATAACCGGACTGCCGTGTCCCTCTGCTCCAACAGACAGTGTTATGACAAGACTGTAGTGTTTCTCTGCTCTGTCAGACATGGTTGTAACCAGATTGTATAGTGTCCCACCGCTCTGACAGACACAATTATAACCAGACTGTACGGGCTCTTGTGGTGCAGTGATAGTGTTCTTATCTCTTAGCCAGGAGACCTGGTTCCAGTACCACCTGCTCCAGAGGTGTGTGATAATATCACTGAACAGGCTGAATAGAAAACGTTGAAAGAGGTAGGTATTAACATTGCAGTTGTCCTAAATATAATCGTCCAAAGTTAAAACTAAAACTGACTATGCTCTGAGATAACAAGGTATAGAGCTGGATGAACACGACTGTACTCTGTTCCTTTGCTCTGACAGACACATTAATAATCAGGCTGTAGAGCGACCCTCTGCTCTGTCAGGCACAGTTATAACCAGACTGTATAGTGTCCCTCTGCTGTTTCTGAGACTGTTACAACCAGACAGTACTGTGTTCCTCTGTTCTGTCTGACACGGTCGCAACTAGACTGTGCTGCGACCCTCTTTCTGACTGACTCCCCACCCCATCCCCATCCCGCCTTGTAAGCAGGTTGCCCTGCGCCCTCAAGGCCTGATCAGCTGCCTAATGTTTTGTGGCAATGTTGGAGAGGTGGGTTTGCCCGGGCGCATGACTGCGCTGACACATCCCTGATGTCAGCTCTCTCTCTCCTTTTTTTGCCTCCTCCATCACGAAGCGAGTCTCCACCCCCGTTGGACACACCCGATAATGTACAAGAGCCCAACCCTGTAACAGTAGAGCTCTATTATCGGGAAACTGGAGGTTGGTGCTACACTGAAGTGCAGCATTCACTAACGGGCTATTCCACACAAGCACTGGGTGCCCCGGCACGATGGGACGGCTAGGGCTTTAGCCTACAAATCGCTGCCGCCAGGTAAATCGAACTGAAATCTCCAAGAGATGTGTTTAATTGCTGGGAATTTGCTGCAACGATATTTCGTTTCGGAGCTTTGATTTGCAAATATATATGTGTGTGCGTGTGCGCGTGTTACAAAGTGGCGTCAACGATTTATTTCTGGAGTTTGCGGACTTATCAGAAAGTTTATTTGGAATTTTTTTTTGCAAGCGAAAACGAGCTCTTTCCAGCTGTTTTGGATAGAGTTATAGCTCCCAACGTGGGCGTGGATTCTTTAAGCTGCCCGTGGGCTTGCTGTGAGCTTCTTTATGCTTTTGGTCAAAAATAAACTAAAACAGCTCACGAAAGTTTGGAGATTGAGCAGCAGAGAGACACGGAACCCGCAAGAATCCGTCAGAACATTTTTTCTTAAGTTGTTGCTTTTGGTAGATTTTCGTAACTCACACGTGCCACCAGAAGAAAGAATGCAGTCGTGGAGATCTGGTCCAGTTCTGTCTATTTTGTTTCAAATTTAGCAAGAAAACTGACGTTGTTGACAAGTTTTAAGCTTTTTTTTGCAAGCAGTTTCTGCATCGTGTTTGACATGGGTGTGGAGAAGGGGTATGGCAAAGCCTTTTTTTCCCTCCCCCAGCTTCTGGGCAGCGAGCCAGATCCTAACCTTGGAATTCATGACTGTGGTTGGAAAAGACAGAGTAAGTTAAAGCAGACTTTTGAGAAAAAAAAAGGTGGGGGGGTGGGGGCGGCTAGGTGCAGGGCGAGAGAGAGCGAAAAATGTAATCACAGCTAGAACTTTGTAAATGAAGCAACGAGAGACAGAACGAGAGAGGCAGGGGGAATGACTTGCAGGCGAGAAGGAGATCTAGAGTAGGTGTGGTGAGGTTATTTGAAGATTAAACAAGCGGAGCAAGTTTAGATCCGTGAGATTTTTTTTTGTCAAGTCTCCCAGCTGCAAATATTATTTGAAGCTTGTGGTAGGGGTGTTGTATATCTGTACTGCTCTCCTGCCTGAATGCGTCCTCACACGCTTTAATCTGTCAACCAGACTGACGTGGGGTGGAGGTCGGTGAGAGAAGAAAAATTTGCAAGAGTTTCGAAGTCTTTTTCCATTAGTCAGGTCCTCCCGTGCCCGCTTTACGTTTCTGTTGCTGTCGAACGCGGGGCTCTCGGAATTAAGAAGCGCATAACTGGAGTACCCAGCCAAAGACAGGCAGCGACTGAGTATCCCAACACTGTCGGTTTTTAATTTAAGATTGCCAACGTAAGCAGTATCTTGCTAGGCTTCTGGAGAGGGGAAACCATTGGGACGGTTTTGAAGTGTTTCCCTTTTGTAAGCTTGCTCGTTCCTGCATCCTCCTTTGTGCCCCGGGGAATGGGTTGGTACACACAAAATAAAACAACTCCTCTCCCGCTTTTAGCTCTGTTGTTCGACAGATAGTGCATGTGTTAAACTGCAGCGAGGACTGTGTTTCCTGACGTTCCCCTGTGTCATTTTGCTTGTGTGTCCGAAGGGGTTAGTGTGTCGGGATTGTACAACCACCCGTTTTCCTTCTCTCGCTGCAGAAGGGTGTATCCCATATCCGATCGGGATACGATTTTTATTTCTTTTTAAAACGAATAATGCATCCTTTTGCAGTTTTTTTTCCCAGAGAAAACTGACCTCTCTTTGTAATTAAAAAAAGAACAATGTGGGAAGACGGTGTTTGGGAGAAGGCTGAGGATTTTTGAATTAAAAGCTAACGCCTTCGCAGTGGGCGCTCCGGAGAGTGGGAATTTTGTTTTCTGCGAAGTTTTAAGATCAACTCCCTCCCTGAGGTGCTCAAGGAGGCGGGCCAGATGAATAAGGTGGGGTCCCCAGGAGGCGGAGCCGAGTCCCTTTAAAGGCGAATCTGCAACCCTCGTCCAACCGTCCAGAAGGAGTCTATCGGTGAGAGCGCAACAGGTCAGACAGATTCCGGACAAGCGGAAAGGTCAGCGTTTCGGGCCGAAACCTTTCAGGGTCCTGACCGAGGGTGACGGCCCGAAGCGTTGTGACCTTCCTTCTCCCTCGGATGCCTGCCTGACCCGCTGTGCTTTTCCAGCCTCACACCTACAGACTCTGGCCTCCAGCATCTTGCAGTCCTCATTCTCGTCCAGAAAGAGAGCAGGCTGTCGCTGCGACTTTGCAGACTTGGACGCTGCTGTTTTGGTGGAGCCAACATACGCCCCGGGACGTACACCATCTTCCCCACGTTGCAGACAAAGCTTCGGAGAGTTCACTCGCAACAGATTCGACCCCTGCCGGATACTTCACGGCTCCCATAGGACCAGTTGATCATTTTGTGTAGAGCTGGATGGGTTCAAAGACGGCTGGTGCCACAAATGCATCAGATCCGCGGCCCCACAGCCTCTCCCTCCTCTCCACCTTCCCGACCGCTTGGTGCATGGAACACCCTGACTGTTAGCTTCTCCAGCATACCCTGTTCTGCAAGGAGTTAGCTGCGTTACAACTGGCAAGCGAGGGGGGAGGGGTCACAACTGAGTTAGCTTATGCGTTAGGGTGGGGGCACCATTCAGAACCCCCACCCCGTGCTGTCTGGTGCCTCTGAGAATAGGCAGGATCAGACTCGGCAGTGATGGCCCCTCCTTGCGAAATAGCTTACGGCCCATGCACTGTTCAGACTCTCAGGCACGCAGTCGGCTCTGGGACAAGATGCATTTAGAGCAACTGATACCCGCGGAGCCACAGCCCAACGGAGTCACTCCCTCACCCTCTCTCCTGACGACCAGAAAAGAATGACGAAGGGAGGGCGAGGGAGCCGGAAAAGGGGGAAATATCAAAACTGTTCAAGGAATGTCACCACCCGCATTGAAAGGTGCTCCTCGACATTGTTGGAAAACTGGGGAGCGGGCTGAGTGGTCATCATTTTGGGTAGAGGCAGATTTACACGGCCTGGTGTCACGCAGAGGTGACAAGGTGATGTTTCTGCAAGGTGATCGTCGCGTCCTTTTGAGGCAACCGGTTTGACCAGGAGGAGGTAGCCTTCAATCTGTGAGCTGAGTCAGTTCGGGCCAACAAAAACAGAAATTGAATGAAAAGCTCAGCAAGTCCGGCAGCATCTCATAGAATAGATTTCCTACGGTATGGAAGCAGGCCATTAGGTCCATCGAGTCCACACCGACCTTCCAAAGAGCGTCCCACCCAGACCTCCCCCCCCCCCGCCCCCCACCATCACCCGGCATTTCCCATGGCTAACCTACACATCCCTGGACACTATGGGACAATTTAGCACGGCCAATCCACCCTAACCTGCACATCCCTGGACACTAGGGACAATTTAGCATGGCCAATCCACCCTAACCTGCACATCCCTGGTCACTATGGGGCAATTTAGCACGGCCAATCCTCCCTACCCTGCACATCTTCGGACTGTGGGGGAAAGCAGAGCACCTGGAGGAAACCCACACAGACACGGGGAGAATGTGCAAGCTCCACACGGCCATTCGATCAACCCGGGTACCTGGCGCTGTGAGGCAGCAATGCTAACCACTGAGCCACCGAGGGATAGCATAGTGAACGTTTGGGATCCGGTGATGCTTCGTCAAAATAGTTTGGGCTAACATGGGTAGCCCCATTCAGTTTAGCGGAGGCATTTGTATGTATATCTTCGCAGGTATCCTGTTGAATTACTTTCCGTTTTCAGCCCCTATCTATTTGAACTCTTACTAAAAAGCAAGGGACTAACTACCCCATTGGGGGAGGCAATGGCCTCCAGAGACCTATACAACATTCTGGGGACCCGGATTCGTAATCCTGCCACAGCAGATGGTGGAATTTGAATTCAATAAAATACCTGGAATTAAGGAGAAAACCCATCTGGCTCACTTACGAGGTAACAAGGTGTAGAGCTGGATGAACACAGCAGGCCAAGCAGCTTCATAGGAGCAGGAGAGCTCGACGTTTTGGGCCTAGACCCTTTAGGGAAGGAAACTGCCATCCTTGCCTGGTCTGGCCTACATGTGACTGCAGACCCACAGCAATGTGGCAGCACCTGTGAAGGAAAAAAATCAGAGTTTAAGTTTCGGGACCGGTGATTCTTCCTCAGAACTGGTCACCCGACCCGAAACATAAATTCTGATTTTTCCTTCACAGATGCTGCCAGACTTGCTGAGCTTTTCCAGCAACTTCTGCTTTTACTGCATCCTCAGTTCTTTCGGCTTTTATTTCCACACCAATGTGGTTGACTCTTAGCTGCCCCCTGGGCAAATAGGGATTGGCAATAAATGCTGTCTGGCCAGTGACACCCTCATCCTGTGAATTAATAAAGAGTAAAGATTTCCTGATTGATCCCTCTGATTCTGTCAAACTTTCTGGAATGTTACAAATCTGACCAGGTATTAGAGTAAATTCAATTACCTCAGTCCCCTAACCAGAGCCTTAAAATGTACCAGTCTGTAACAGCATCAATACAGGTACTTCAAACAAAGTATAGATTTTTAAGAAATAAGACAAAAGCAAATACTGCGGATGTAGTAAAAACTACTGATGCTGGAGTCTGACATAACACACTGTGGAGCTGGAGGAGTTGACGTTTTGGGTCGGGACCCTTCTTCAGAAATGGGATCCTTCATTTCTGAAGAAGGGTCCCGACCCGAAACATCAACTTTCCTGCTCCTCAGATGCTGCCTGGCCTGCTGTGCTCCTCCAGCTCCACACTGTGTTATATCAAATACTGTGGATGTTTGAGTTTAAAAAAATGTTCTGAAACTTTCGTCCTGCAGAAGTGTCATATTGAGCTCAGCTCGGTTTCTCACTCTCAATGCTGTTAGACATGCTGAATTTCTCCAGCATTTTCTGTTTAAATATGTAGACGAGGAATAATGTGCCACTCAGCTGTAATTCAATCCCTACTTTAGAGCTGTACATCTAATCCTCATATATGATAAATCCCCACCTCTGAATTAAAAATAGTACATGTTCTCCTATGTAAACTTATTAGGCTGCCATACCACCCTCCGGCCAAGGATGGCACTGCTGCACCTCCATTGGCTGGAGAGTGTAACAACAAGTGTAATGAGTTTACAGGGGTAGCTGCCATTGTAAATGTGGTCACGGCAAGTTACAACAGAGAAGGTTACCAGAAAGGGTGCCTCGATGGAAATTTTTAAGTAGAGATATCTTGAGAACTGTGGCATGCCAAATTACACATACACATTTTTGCCAGTGTGTTGTTGAATTTCTTACTTCTGTGATCAAACACAGAGACCAGAAAGGAACACAACCCTGCAGGCATGCTGTACCGAGCTAATGTATCCAAGTTTTTGGTGTTTGCAGTCTTTGCAGGCTTGAGACTGAACTGTTCCAGAAAATTTTGAGAAATGTTTATGTGGTTTAGATTCTGGCCTGATTCTTTGTGCTTTTTGTGAGTATACAGTACGATTTCAGCCTTCTTCCCCGTCCTCAGAAAGTAATCTTGAGGGTGTAAGATTATTTCTCAGTGCAAGCTGGCAAGGAAGCTTATTAGGAACAGGCAGACATGGAGCAACGCAGACTGAGACACAGGTTACTGAGGAGCATCACAGCCACTGATGCACAGACAGGCACAGAGGAACATACTGAGGCAGAGTTGCTTAGTCACATACAAATACTGAAGAGTATGGATATGCCATACTGACACTGAGACACAGACACTGACATGCACTCAAAAACTAAGATTAGACACAGTTTCAGTGCAGCACAATTATTGAAAGTCATATAAACTCTGAAATACAAGCACTTGAGACACACGGAAACACTGACAGATATGGGTACTGAGAGACAAAGACTAATGAAGATACAGGGAAACATTGAGGCACAGATACCAATGAGATATGCACCAGAAGAAATTACATATGTTGGATAAGATGGCACCTTTTAACATAGTAAGCGAACTAGGAATAATAAGGCTGAATAGTTTTACCAATGACAATTTTCATATAAATATGCATTGACTAAAGATATGATTTACACAAAGAAAATGGGTTTTACTTTATCGATGTAAAAAGGAAAACCTTTACTAACAACTTTAGCACAGCAGTCTTGCAAGAACAAAATCATTGAATGAGAACACACTTGAGCCATCTTGTTTGTGAAAAATGTTTGAAAAACCTGTTTGAATGAGGTTGTCAAAAATGATAATAGAAAATATGTGTTTCTTGTTCCGCGAAGGCAGTACTGAGAAAGCGTACTTTGTTGTCAAGGGTATTGTTTTCAGAACAATATTTAAACTTAGACCCTTGTTCACTGGATGCACAAAATCATGAGGCATTTTTTAAAGGTCGTAAGTTCTTCTAATGTCTGGGTCAACATTCGTCTCTCAACCAACAAGTCAAGTGGTCATTTATGTTATTGGAAGCCTGTAGTTGCCACATGTAATATCTCTTTTTTTTTCCTAGTTGTCAGATTTTACTTTTACTGCTGTAAGATGCCTTAGCACATATTCCTGCATTGCAGACGCTTGTTGCCAATGTTAGTTTTTGCAAAATACTGTTCATAGTTAATCCATTGAATGAGAAGCACGTTAAGACACCTATGATATAGGATGAGATGCTCTGTAGAAACTTCAAAAAAAAGGTGAATTGGGTTGAGAGATTTGTTGATCAGAATATTTGGGAATGTGTCAACATTTGTACAGATGCGGAGTGAGAAGTGAGTTAACAAAATAAACTGAAAATATAAAACTCAGGTTCCATGCTGTTTATTTTAAAATCTCATAATTTAACACTGAGAATGTAGGAATCAACTAATGATACACAGCAATTGATTTTTAAAAAGTTGCAATTTTGTTTTAAAGAAAGGACATTGTGTGGGGGCATTCTGATGTGTTGACTGTGGGAAACAATTTGTAAATATTTACTGCCAGGTTCTGGTGAAAGAAACCTAGCATTTAGGGCTTGTTAAACTCTGGGGGTGTTTTGGAGTGGTTACATTTCCAGATACTATTATCTTTTAACCTTTTGGTTTACGTACACAAGCAAAGCTTCCATTCAGCATTTTAACCCATTAGCAACTACTGTTGAAATAGCAAACAGGAACTTTGCAGAACAGCATACAGCAACAGTCAGCCTCAGAGTCACTTGTATCTCCGAGAGTTTGAGTAGCATTTATTTCAGCGGTAATGTTTTCATTTTTTAAGGAGTGAGTTGAAACAGATCTGTAGAGGTACTAGCGAAATAGTAATAAGATGTATATTGTCTTGAAGTGGAAGAAGTTCAATTTAAGATAGATTAAGAGCAAGCTATAGTTACAGATTTTCCAACAAATGACAAAATGGTGGTGCTTTCAAGATGTGGATGCCATTTTGTATTGGTCCATTTTCTTTCCCATTCACAAATCCTGGTTGTTTCTCCTCTCAACCAATCTCTAGCCTATTCATGGCATTGAGAAAAGTTGGTCGGAGATAGCCAGAACTCAAAATTCAGCAGATTGGAAGATTAACAATGGATCTTCCTGCCTTGAACTTAATTCTGGTGGAGCCAGAGGTCAGGTATACTATCTAATTAAACAGTCTTCCCATCTTTAGGCATGCCATCAGAGGAAGCAGAGGATTCCACCCAATATTTTATATTAAATATGAAGAATTTAAGAAGTCACATTTGACCTGAAACATTATCTGTTTTACTCTCCAGAGTTGCTGCCAGATCTGACTATTTATAGCACTTTCTCATTACATTTGTTACCTCCTAAAAGCAAAGCAATCTTCGGTGACCCTCAGTACAGTCTAGAGTCTAGAGTCAATTCAGTGTGGAGCTGGAGGAACACAGCATGTAAGGCAGGATCAGAGGAGCAAGAGAGTTAACATTTCGGGTCGGGACCCTTCTTCAGAAACGGTTGTGTTCCTCCAGCTCCACACTGTATTGAGGCAAGTTGTACAGGTTCCCCCAATAAGATCTACTGAATTAGTGCAGGCCGCACCATTTCAGTCATGTAATAAAGTATTTCAAATAGCTTACTGGACTGTAAACAAGGTTGAATAATGGCCTCTTGGGATAGACAGCAGCAGTGAAACCAGGTGAAGGATGCTACTGGTAGAGTTGCGTCAACAGCATTTTCAAGATTATCAATTTTAAGACTGTACTGAGGGTGATCAAGATTGCTTTGCTTTTAGGAGGTAACAAATGTAATGAGAAAGTGCTATAAATAGTCAGCAGGTCTGGCAGCAACTCTGGAGAGAAAAACAGATAATGTTTCAGGTCAAATGTGACTTCTTAAGTTCTTCATATTTAATATAAAATATTGGGTGGAATCCTCTGATGGCGTGCCTAGAGATGGGAAGACTGTTTAATTAGATAGTATACCTCTGGCTTCACTAGAATTAAGTTCAAGGCAGGAAGATCCCCAGCTCCTTTTCAGCTGGACACTTTGCAGAGGGGGATCATTGTGTGGTATTCAGTAGCGAGAAGCCCGGTTGATCCTTTTACCTGCTTCCAAATTTAACAACCTACTATAGTTCCCAGCCCACCCTGTTGCAATCCTGACTCAGCCCAAATTGTCTTCAAGAGGCTCCTGATTCCTTAATCTGATAACTCAGGCTGCGTATTTGGTGGGTTCCAGGCTCATCCTCCATGGCACCATAACTCCCTGGTAGTCACCGTCTACCAAAGAATGGGTATTGTACTTCCGGTAAAGTGACAGAGGTGTGAGGTGGCTATCATTGCAGAATTCTGAGCACAACAAGACTCAGCATTTTTCAGGAAATGAGCAAGGTAACTGAAAATAAATGTGAGAATGGAGCTTCTCTGTTTGGAGTGACTGCGGTAAAGGAGACAGGTAGTAGAGGAAGAGAGCATCAAGCATGGTCTACCAAAATAATAGATTGTCAGAAAGTGGTGTTGAGCATTTCAGGTTTTGACCCTTTTATTACGAATGTCAAACTAGTGATCCTGGTGTTAGCATGACAGTCATTTTGTGTACTCCTTAAAAAGTGGAGACATTTGCATCTGTTTCTCTGAAAAATGTGAACTCATAGGTCCAGATTAACACTGCAGTGCAGTACTGAGGGGGTGCTGCATTGTCATAGATGTTGACTATCTTATGAAATATTAAGCTAAGTCACCAACCTGCCTGATTGGGTGATGTTGAAGGTCCCACTGTACTGTTGCAAGAACAGCAGGGAGTTGTCCTGGTATTCCGGCCAACATTCCTATTTTCAACAAACACAGTAGCAAAAACAGATGGACTGCCTGTTCATTTTATGACTGTTTGTGCCGTTCACAAAATGGCGACTGTGGTTTCCCTGCATACAGTTAGTGACTGTTCTGCAAAAGGAAGCCTTATGCTGAGCACTGATGAGTTTCTGAGACAAGACCAGGAGTAATTTATGTGCAAAGTACGTAAATAAATTGTGCAAAAGCTGAGAGCAAGGACAGACATAATACTGGCAGTTCAGTTACAGCTAGAGTATGTCATTACACAATATTGTAGATAATTAATATTAACTCATCAATAAGATAATTTATACAATACAAAATTCTTTTTCAGCAATTTAAACAATGTGGGATATGGAATAGTTGTGTAGACTTGTGCACACCAGTATATAAGGTGTTACACAGTATTCAGAGCACAGAAAATACAGCTAGCCTGGTGTTTATGTTCCATACATGTGAAAGAAATGCACACATAATTTAGAGGCTTTAGACAGTTATTGTTAATGCACAGTTACACCGAGGTTACATTTCACTTGATTTCAAACTTTACAGTCTGGAACCCCTTGAAAATACAGGCATGTTCCTGATGGCTTGTTTCTGAGAAGCCCCTGCAAACGCTGGCAGTGTCCAAGAATGTCGAGGACTGCCAGCAAAAATGATAACTTCCAGGTATAGCTTTCTTCCCCTAACAGCTGACATCATTATTTGGAAGACGTTCCAGTGCTGACCGTACTGGAGAATCTCTGAAAATTATAACCCTTTCCTGGGCATCCCGTTTGAATATTTACAGCCCATTCAACCCATTTGTACACTCTTTTAAGCTGGCAGAGGGCCCAGTTTGAGAACCTGTGCATGAAGATTCAATTCCCAGTATATGCTAGGGTTATTCCATTGGACCTGGATGCTAAAAGAGAGTGAGAGGGCCAGCTAATGACTGGTAATAGAATCAGAGATAGTTCTTGCTCCTGATAACTGTGTGACAGAAAGTGAATATGAGATGTAAACAACATTTGCTTCAGTTGTGATGTCCTCCCACTGTGACGTAGTCTGGCAAACCATGAAGTGTGGCATGTTAAGTATGGCGGGTCCTCCAATGGAGCAGGAATCAGGACCAAGGTGGGGTTGGTGTTAGTAATTGAAACTCGAACAATATCTACATGTCATGAGAAAGACTAAGAAGTACTGAAAAGAGCAGCTGCTGCATCTATTATCTCAACAAAAACACAGTCCATCTGTTAATGTTATTCCTGGAGTACTATTAACTCACAGATAATTTAGGATTTCCTGCTTGCAGTGGGTGGGGACTATGGATTTAAAGTCCTTAAAGCAAGCACAAAGTGTGGGAAAGTAGAGGATAGTGTTGCAGTTAAGTTGAGGTACGTTATATACAGGGTCCCCATTTGGCTCAGGAGGGGAGGTATAATATGAGCAAAACAGCAGAGTGGGGCTTTGCACACTTGGCTTCAATCAAGACCTGGACCTATGGAATACAGGTCATCCCGCAGAGAATGGGAGCAGGACCCAAGCTGGATTTGTTCCCTTGACAGTTTTGCAACCATTCCTGGCACCTGGTTGCTGGTCCCAGAAGGGGAAACTCACAAAACCTTTCCTGGTCTGGACAGCTTCACTTGGTGAGGCCACTGAGACATTGTGGTGGGGGGGTGATTCTCTTTTTAACCTCTGTGTATGTTCTCTAACTGAGACAGTGAATGACCTGCTTTTGAAATTTTGCCTTTCAGCCAGGTACCTGGCAGGTATTTGAGATTGTCCTGGTGGCCAGTGCTTGCACTTTCTGCCTATTTGGTTGCAGTGCAGCATATGGCTTAAATACTGCGCACCACTTTGCAGTGGACTAAGTTTGGTGTTTTGAAGGATTATTTGGCTATAGGTTATGGCATGACATCCTGAGTTGCTTCGGAAAGTACTTGGCATTTGGAAGGAAATCCAGGCTTAGAAATCCAAGCCAGGATGAAGGAACGGTGAAATGTGCCTAAGACAGAGTGATATGTGGCTTGGAGGTGATGCTGTTCTAATGAAATTCCTGCCCTTGTCATTTTTGTCCATCATTTCCTTCTTTCAGTGTGTGGCAGTCTCTCTATAGTACTTCTTGCAAGTGGTTATACGTCATGGATGAGCTTGGGCAATTTGTGTTAGGGTGTCTGTGCCACGAACATGGGAGGGTGATATCTTAATCCTAATCCTTGCCTGAAATCGCGACATAGTTTTTAGCCAGGGGTTCACTGAAGAGCCATCAGGAGTAGAAACATTGGCTTATTTCCATTCCGTTCCCATCTTTGGATGGAATTTGATACATTGCTGTGGGGTCTCGTTAAGAGCCTTTGAAAAGCTTCATGGGAATACAGTGCATTATTTTGGCTGTTGCTACTTTAGGTTTTGGCAAAGAGTCCGGTTTTTCATGCTGAGGCAGAGCAAAAGAGTAACTTGCTAAGGTGTAGTCCATCTGAATACCTTCTTACAAATATTTGCATGAGCAATGTATTTTCTGCACTTTCTTATTGCATCTTTCTGTGTCTGACTTTGACTGGCTTTCAGAGCACTGAAGGTGTGTTTGATTCCAAGGTTTATGCCTATCTCTCGCTGTATTCTTGGTGTTTGTACCTTACATAAGTGCATTTCCTCCAGCAAGATGCTACGCTGTGAATGAAGAAGTGCAAACAGCATGTAAAGGCTGGGAGAGGATGATTATTGGGTAAGAATCTAGCCTCATTTTCCCCAAAACTATCCAGGTCTTCACCTTTCAAGAGTTGTAATTTTTGTGAGCAGGAGGGCTGGGATACTTTTCCTATGCAGTGTTGGGTACCTGGTGCTGACTGAGCTGAGATGAGCTTAACCTGTTTCTTTACTATTGAGCGATATTGTATTTTGGACTTTTGGAGACCAAGATCAAAGACCCAGGAGTTAGCTGACCTTGAATCTAAGCCATTTCTGCAGCACTTTTCATCATCCCAGAAGGACCCAAAGTGCAATGAAGTGTAGTCACTTTTGTAATCTAAGAAATGCAGCAGCCAATTTACATACAGCAAGCTCTCACAAACAGCGAATGATCACACAAACTGTGACCAAGTGCTAGAAAACAGCTGAGAGGATGAGGGTTTGCAAGAATGGATGGATGCCTTCACAATAAAAGCACGGGTGATAGCAAAAGCAAATTGACTTTTCTTAATAGCATTTAGCTAATTGCTAAACACGAGTCTCAATTTAGATTAAGTCTGAAAAACACAGTAAACAAGTAACTGCTCTGCCACAAACTCTAAGTAGGTCAAGGAATCTGTGGCTCGGCTGGATTGAAGAGAGCTGTGTTATTTTTCTTGGCTTTGTTTTTCAGAGCCCTGTTGATGTTAACTGGAGGATTGCAGTTTGCTCTGCCTTCAGTGTGAGCTTAAAAAACTGGCAGAGAGGGACGTTGTTTTTTCTCTTTCTGAGTTTTTTATTTACAGACTGTCGTTGAATTTGATTCATCTCACCACTGTCTTCTCAAGGGCAACTGTGGACCAGGCAATAAATGCTGGCCAGGGAAGCCCACATACCACATGTTAAAAAAACTCTGTGCAGAGAGGTGGAGGTTTCCAGTTCTACACACCATGGCTCATGGAGACCTTTACCAAACAGAAGTGAATAAAATATGAAGGAAGAAGAATCATTTTACCTTGACCCACCCCGTTCCAATTTTGGCTTCCTGAAAGGCCAAGTTCCTGATGTGGTGCAGTTCTGGTCCTCACCCAGCTGACCATTTACACTTTTGGGCCAAGTCAGAGAGTGTCTGCCTGAAGTAAATTCATAATGGGTCTGGCAGTTACTTCTGCTCATGGACCAAACTGAATCCAGGAATGACTCCATGTTAAAGCAAACTGAGCAGTATTATTTGTTTGTACTGCTTTGAAAGTTGTTCACTTTGGCTTTGGATTCACCCCATTGGCCCTGTGGTTAATTGTAGCTTGCTATATTTCTCCTTTTTGGTAGTGGGACAATAGTACTTAAAGTTCATCATGAGATGGTCAGCATCACATCTGTGGCCTGCAGGAGGGTGAGCATGATTCTCAGAATTCAGACTGATTGAAATGTGGCCTGAGCTGAAGTCAGACCAGGCCTGGAGTTTACCTAGGTCTCAAATTGGGTTGATTCTGCAACAGCTCCCTAATATAAGGAGAGTCTATCATTGTTTTGGAATTGGTACAGTTATGAGCATTGTGACTAACTGGAGTGAAACCTGTACCCCCAAGCTGACTGAATGCAATCAGACCTTGGGCTTCCAGATGGAATCACAGGGAGGCCTGTCTGGCAGTCATCTATGTATTTCCACAGACGTTAGCGTTTTCTGGCTGTGGAACTAGTATTGCGATGTAGAGTTACACCAACAATGTGGGTGCAATTCCTGTACCAGCTGAGGTCATCATGAAGGTCCCACCTTCTCAACCTCGACCCTTGCTTTGAAGCCTGGTGACCCT
This sequence comes from Ginglymostoma cirratum, assembly GCA_024137785.1. Taxonomy (NCBI): domain Eukaryota; kingdom Metazoa; phylum Chordata; class Chondrichthyes; order Orectolobiformes; family Ginglymostomatidae; genus Ginglymostoma; species Ginglymostoma cirratum. Next base: position 186,610 of record JAHRHZ010000161.1, on the reverse strand, counting down.
CAGGCTAAACTCACCACCAGTTGTCTCCCTGTAATGAGAGAACAGTCCAATGGTCCTCTGAGATTATGGCAGTTTTACCTTGATAAACCCTCTAAATACTTTTAACTATTATCAGTTCTCAGTGTACCAAGACTGTAGTGATTGTAAGAAGGTCAGCCAGGAGAACCTCATAGAATATGAGTTCCCTGATTGGGGCTGTTAATTTGGTCTAATCAGGGAGCCCTGGCTGACAGGTATAAGCAGGAGTATCAGAGGTTCTGTTTATTCTAACAGCTGGGTGTGAGGAAGCCAGACCAGTGTCAAATACTATGCACGTGTAAATAAAGGGTGACTTGGTGACGGGATACCAGTCTCTGTGGAGTTATTTCAATGGCAACAACTTGTATCTCAGTTGTGTAGAGGGAGGTCCCAGTCTGCTTCACAGAGGTGTAAAGCGTTGGAAGCTAAACCAATGAAGGTGGCATTGGGAAGAGTAACCAAAACTTTGGTCAAACAGGCAAACCTTAACAGTCTAAAGTGAGGACAACAAGGTGAGACGGAACTGCAAAGACTAGCTTGTGGTAGCTGAAGATGTAGTTACCTAAGATGAGGCAAAACGAATTGAGCAGATAGGATATGCAATCAGAGGATTTGACATTTTGGAGTGGAGAAGAAGTTGTTATAGGGTTGGAGGGGGTCACAGAGCTAGGGACGGATGAGGTCATGGAAGGATTTACACACAATAATTAAGATTTAAATAAGTGACATTAGGAGACAGGAAGCCAATGCGTCTATCCATTGTTGGGAGTGTGGAGACAAAGAAAGTCTTTAAATTGCTTGGAACAAAAACAGAGGAAGGATCACCTGATCCGAAATGTTAACTCTGATTTTCTCTTCACAAATGCTACCAGACCTGCTGAGCTTTTCCAGCATCTTTTTTGTTCCTGATTTACAACATCCATAGTTCTTTCGGTTTTTATTTAAATTGCTCAAATTGTGTTTACCTGTGCAGCTGCACTGTGTACGATGCAGGGACCCCCATGTGCCTGAGGCATCCTTCAGAAAGGCCTAAGAATCTAAGGAATGCAGCAGGGAATGTTATGAGTGCAGGGTCCAGATTTTCTGATTTCCTTTGAAGCCACTGACTGCCCTTGCTGTTTACATAGGAGCAGACAGTAGAAACACAAACAGGGGAGACGTTTAATCAGACTCTGGGCTAACTTCAGTTGCTTGTGTCAAACCCTGACCACCCCATTCATTTTCAACTCGGTTTGAAAGTGGACTTTATGGAAACCAGGCATGAAGTGTTACAGTTAAAATGGAAAAATCTCCTGTTCTGGAACATCATTAACAACAATATAAGATTGATTCAAACACAGCAGAGGCATTTCTGAGGGCTGACTAACAGGCTAATCTTGGAATTAACCCTGTTTTAGGATCAAACTCGGAAATAGTTCACCTGGAAGCAATCAGTTCAGGATTACTTGGTCCATCAGTAACCTAAGCAACAATCCTTAAAGAGACTTTACTGAAAATGTATGATGTTCTATTAAAAATAAATGTGAATGTGGAAATATCAATGCTTTTCCCAGGTCCACGATAAAATCCCCTTTCCTCACAGCTGACACAGTTCTAAGTCAGGATGTTGTGTGGTTTCAAGGTGAAATTGCAGAAGGTGTCTACTGGAGCTATTCAGAACAGTGGAGTCCTAGCTGAAGTAACCAGTAGAAATCTATTTCACTCAGTAAGCAGAGAGCAAAAACTTAACACGATCACCTGAACAATGAAGGGAGAGGTTGGGTACTTTTTTTTGGCAGGATAATGTTGTGGCATGGAATGGCCAGTAAGAAACGATGACAGATGCAGAATCCATAGATGTTAGTGAAAGTGGATAAATATTTGAAGGGTATGGTGAAGCAAATGGTTTTAGGAGGTTCACGGTATCAATGGACACAAATGTGTGATTCTCAAGTTGAGGATTGGGTTGTTGTGGAAGGTACACTTTGCATAACTGAATGATCTATTTCCACTCATTGCATAGGACTCTGAGAATAGATGAGGGACTGGAGGCCACCTGCCAGGTGTGGGAGATGCGATTTTGGGGCAGGAGTAGAAAAGCTAATAGGTGAAGCAGTGACAGACTGTTATGTGCCAAATTCTATTGGACTCAGAGCCATGGCTGATCCATATCCTGTTCAGAAAGAAGACACAGAACAGAATAAAACAAATTAAATGCGATGAATTAACAGCTAACAAAAGAAGATTCTATCTGGTTAAGCCTGTTGTTGTCTGAATGAGTTTTCCAGAGCTAAAGCCTGGAACTGTTCTGACAGATTGGCCTCAGCATTACCCCAAAGAAGCTAATGCGGGCATTTTTTTGGGACATGTGAAATGGAATGAGATTAATTAGAATAATGAGACCCTGAAACTAATTCCGATGATTCATCAGAGAAACACATGGGGTTCATCAGACCTGCCCATTTTCAAAGAGATGCTTGTTTGTCAGCCTGCTGTGAATATAGGGCTTATAAAGGCAGAGAACTGCTTTGTCTCAGCCAGTGTGTCTAATTCCCATCTTCACCACAGGCTGTCTCATCCCTCCTTACTATCTCTTCCCCTGGTTATTTAACAGTTCCAGTCTCATTCAACAAATGACTCTTAAAGGATTCTCTTCTTACCACCTCTTGTTATTCTTATAATTTAATTCTGCCTTCTCTGTCTGCCCTGATGTCTGCCTACCTTTCACATCATTTCTCTTTTTTACTATCTGCTTTTCTCTGTTCCTCTGTTTTCCTTTACTGTGTCCATGTTTTCCTAACTAATTGCCATTTGGTAGTACAGAACTTCAGTATTGCTGAAAAAAGACACATTTGTCAAACGTTTTGTCTTGCACTCATCGAGACAATTCACAGGAATACCAATTCAAGGGGAAAACCAACATTTTATACTGCATGGTGCTTTCTCCATGATGACATTTGCACCAATCAGAGTTCATTTCTCTTCTGCACCCTCTTCTGGTTTAGTATACAATGTTGGTTTTCCTCTTGAATTAATATTCTTACAAATTGTTCAGACGAAAAGGTTTGACAAAATATGCTTTTACAGCAATACTCAAAAGATTCTCCAACTGTTGAATCTTTTTCTCTTTCCTTTCATTCATATAATTCACTGTCAGTTTATCTGTGATCTGTTTATCTCTCTCTTGCTATCTGCTGCCAGGTTTCTGTTTTTCTCTCTTTATCACCATACCTGCTTTTTTCTCCCCTGCTATAGGGATTCCTTTTCGCTGCCACCCTTTGTGAAAGCTTTATTCCCAAATCCTTCTTTTAAATACTTAGACAGTACCGCATGTCATGTGGTAAAAAAGCCTCCCTAACATACACAGAACTCTTATGTAATACTTTAAACCATCTGCTTTTTAATTACATTATATTCTATTTATCATGAGGGTCCAGAAGTTGGTTCTTAAGTTACGTTTAACCCAAAAACAATATTTAAAAAGTTTTTTTAGCTCTTTGACATACAGGGTGTGTGACATATTCGTGGTGGGTGTGGCTCTTAGCAGAGGTACAGTGCAGTCACATTAAGTTCATTCAACAACAACTTCAGTCCAAAGGGATTTTACAGCAGCATTTTCAAACAAAGACTGATACTGAGCCAGAGAAGGAGATGTTAAGGCAGGTGACCAAAATTTGGTTGAAGAGGCAGGTTTTATGGAGCATCTTAAAGGAAGTAAAAGCATGGACTCAGAAGAAGCTGGAATTGGAGAAGTACAGATAGTTTGTAAGGTGTTCTAATAAAGGCTCATTGAACTTCTCATTTTCTGTTATTACTTCAGATTTCCAGTATCTACTGTTTTGCTTTTGTACCTTGTACGAACTACAGGGGCTAGAGGAGGTTACAGAGATAGGGAAGGTTGTGATCATGTAAGAGTTTGAAAGAGTGAAAACTTTAAAATCAAGGTGTTGCTAAGTGCCCTAGTAGATCTGTCATCACCAGGATAATGGATGAATGAAATTTTGTGTGAGTTAACATGGGGGCTAAAGAGTTTTGAGTGAGTTTAATTTTAAGGAGTGTGGAAGATGGGGGATGGGGTTTTGCTATCCTGGCTGGAATAGTGAGAAAGCATCGATGAGGGCTAGGGGCAGATAAGTTGAAGTAGGGCAGAGATAGGAGTTGGATGTGGCTAGTTGTAACAATGTTGTGGATATTTCTTTGTGTTGTTGTGAGCGTTACCATTTCTGTTGACTACTGTCCTTTGCAGGGATCACTGGAAAGGAAGTTCCAGTCCAATAAAGATGAGCAGAGAGAAAGGAATTCATGATGGATTCATGATGGATGTGGCCCATTTGGTTGTGTTGTGAGTGATCAGGAACATCTCTAAACTCTCGCAAACATATGATACTGTATAGTATTGAACTACACTGAGGAGTGTGTGTGTTTGTCAGGTGGGGTCATTAGGTGAGACCAGGATTGTGCTCTTTTGTGATACTCGGTAGCAAAACAGCTAATTCATATTTTCTGGCTTTGTCATTACCTATTAAGGACAATGTGAAGCTGATCAGACTGTTGGCAGTAAGGATCGGAATTTGCAAAGAAGGAACAATGGGTTTGGAAAGGAGAAACTCTGTTGAAAGGCTAAGGGCCTTGGTAGAGGTAACATAGAATAGATCAAGAAGTAGCAATCAAGAGATGCCAAGCTTTGGTTTAAAGGTCCAGTGGATTATTAGTGGAATAAGAGTCATTTCTAGAACAATTTTCTCCCTTGTTCTGCAAAGATACTGAATCCTTGCTGGGCTTTAGTTTTAGACTTCATGCCTGCTTCCTGTCACTGTGCCCAAGTTGTGAATACTGATGTATGAGTCTGAAAGGCTGAGCCCAATCTTCTCACATTGATATATACAAACTCCTCAAACATTCACTCCCTCCACCACCAATGCACAGTAGCAGCAGGGTACCATTCACATGATGCACTATAGAAATTCACTGAAGTTCCTTAGGCAGCATTTTTCAAAACATGACCACTTCCATTTAGAAGGACAAGGGCAGCAGACACACAGGAACACCACAACTGCAAGTTCCCATCCAAGCCACTCGTCATCCTGACTCAAATATATTGTGGGTCTACCTACAGCAAATGGACTGCAGTGGTTCAAGAAGGTAGCTCACCACTACCTTCTCAAGGGCCAATTAGGAATGGGCAATAAATGCTGGCCTTACCAATCCACACGGTAGAGACCACTGATGTCTGTCAGTGCTGATGGTGACGGACCTTGAGACTTTCTTGTCTTTTAGCTGAACTGCTGGCTGGATAACATCAGATGTTCGCTAATTCTGAGATTCTCAAAATGAGGCTTTACAACTGAAAGAACAGTGAGGCTCAATTTTAACATAGCATGTGTGCAAAACAAAGGAATCGTGGAATAGACTGAATGGAACTTAGGACGAGTGACAGAGGGAAGACCATTGTAGATAGACAAATATAGATGCATTTTGTGAGTTGCAAGTTGAGAGAAGCACGGACAACTGTATGATGGACAATGCAAGAGATGTACTAAAGAGTATGACAAATTGTAACAGCAATGTTGAAGTCTTAGGGTAGATATGATCTGCTAGAAAGTGTATGTTGGAACATGCTGCAGGTTGACAATTATAGCTGTGACGGTCCCTTGCTGAGGTACTCAGTGTAAATTGTGTTGAAGCCTAAAGGTTAACATGTCTAAATCACTGCAAAATTTTATCTACAGCAACATGATTGTGTAATAAAACAATCATTGTGTCGTTTGCAGTGAATTTTTTAAAGACCTATACAGCCAGTTATTAAACAATTAGCGGAAAAAGATAACCTCTCACAGCAATACAATGAGACCTTGACGCAATTGTCATAGTTTTACTGGTGAGATTGTCTGATAGCCTGAGTGGGTAAACCAATTCCCAGTGTAGAGCCAAGCATTATAAGCAACACACACACACACATTTAAGGAATGGACATTTGGATGAAGTTTTTAGAGATTGCCAAGGTCTGCACCCTGGACAAATTTTAGATCACCAAATGATTATGCAATCAATATTATACGTTGTGGTCTTGAGTGCTTCAGTCTCAGTGAGAAATCTTTCTTGGAAAACTATTAAGATTTTCCTGCAGACTGTACAGGTATGAGTAAAACACTGGGTTCGTTGGAACATATGCAACAGCAACAAAAAAGATTAAACCTGCAACTGATCCATGTCTCACACTAACTGTGCAGGCCTGGGCAGGTCTAATTTTGTCAACTGAGGGTTTGATGTTCACTCCTTTTAAATAAATAAGGACCTTAGAGATGTTTTGATGCTGAGAACCCAGGATTGAACACTGCTCTCAGGCAGGGCGGGGTAATGGCCTGACTTAAGTCAGTTAGGGAGAGACAGAACGTCAACCAGGCTGTGCTTTATTTGGATACAAAATGTTTGCAGTTCAATGTTTCCTGGGATTCCTGTCTGTTTGAATAGCCTGCCCAGACTCACCTGCAAAGACTGACTTTGCATGAAGTGGCAAAAAAAAGGAGTTCATAAAATCATGTCCACTGCAAAGAGCAGGTTTGGAAGCAGTTAGCAAAAAAAAAAGTCATTTTTAAAAGAATTCATTCTGCCCAATTTAGTGGAAGTATATTTTAGATTACCAGTCAATCCTATGTGGCTGTGGAAATGGCTGATTTTAATTCTCAAACGTAAGCAGGAGTGTAGTGATGATGATGAGCAGATTGTTGTGCTCATCATCTCCTCTATTGATTTCAAAGTTAAATGCAATTCACGGAGTCAAAACAATGTATAATATTCAGGTGCTGCAGGTTTGGAAGCCCGGGATAATTGGAACAGTGTGTACAGGAGTCATTCAGCCCCCCAAAGTCACATATTTTGGATCTGATTTTCAAATGGCTGTGGGGTTATGATTCATTGTGGGCCTGATTTCAAATTCATGAAATTGAGACCGTGTGGGGACATGAGATTTATCAGAGTGAACCAGAAATCCACTTGCTCCATTGTTTCTTTGAGATTTTGTTAAGATGCAAGTCCACTATATAGATTTCTATGTATTTTTCTGGCAAATCTAAACTATCTGGTCCACATTACTGTTAGAAAGCCTATTTGTACTTGTATTAAAATTAAATTTGATGGACTAACTGGAATCGGAATGAGCAATGTGCTATAATTTGGCATTTATGGACATGTTCTGTGTTGCATCCCTTCTAGCCTTTTGAGGGATTTGTCCAGCGAGGTAGTGACAACCCCAGCATGGCTTCTGTCTGCCTTTGCCACAGATGCCAATCAGGCAGCTCCAGCTTCTTGGAAGTGCTTGGTGCCTCTAAATAGGTGCCAAACTCACTTCCTTCCCAATAAAGTTGTGTGTTCAAAAATAGCAGCTGAGACATGGGTGTGGGACCTGGAATTTATCTAGGTGTTGAATTCTCAAACCCAGTTTGAAAATCAGTCCTTGCTATCTATATAAACTTTATAATAATATTCTCTGGGTGAAAAGGTTCTTCTGAGAAGCTCTGAGCTCAAGTGCCTTGGTTTTGAGGCTTTCATTTTTAGTGGACGAGCTTGGAAGTGATAGAATGCATTTCACACTTTGTTTAATACACCTCCTAGTCTCAGCCTCAGCATTGAACGGACGAAGGAGAAGGGTAGGGAATGGCAAAATGCCATCTAACCTGATGTCTATACTCTTGCATTTTCCAGGGGTCATCGGCTTAAATAAGTATCAGGACCATTACCCCGCCACTCCCCAAATCAGCACAACACCAAGGAGGTAGAATTCTTCAAACCTAGGGCCCTTCAATGCAGGAAGTATAGTTACCTATGGGGAGAAGTGATTGGACCTGCTCACTTTCAACCAGAATATCCTGAAGTGCATACCATTGTTTGGGATTTCACTCATTCTTGCCGTTTAATTTGTTTTGCTTTGTACCCCCTGTTAACACACGTCTGTCTCCAAATTTTGGTTCTGCTTATCTTTGATCAGTGAAAGATATTTTTACTTGAGTAAGCCCTGGCTCAGTAGCAGCTTATCCTTCAGGAACTGACCATTCCCTGTATGCACCTTTGTCAGTTCACACCCATCTTACACAAACAATGCAGTATTGTATAAATCAAAGGTAACAAGTCTCAATTCTATAATATTTCTTGTAAAGTCTTATTGTTCCTTTGGATTTTTACTCTGCCTTCCCTCCCCGTCATCTGGATGGCCATTCTTCACTTTGCCATCTAAATATTTAGCAGCATGATGATTCTGCTTTTCTTTTTAATTCCCAGCATCCACACTGAATCACTTTCCAAATTGAGTCACTGGATCAACAGTCAGGCATGGAGACCTGGCTGATTTCCAACCCACACCCCCCCTCCCACCACCTCAGTGTAAGAGAAAACTTTAGTACCTTATCCTTCCCAATTATTATGTTCATTGTGCTTCAGTCCCTCTCAGTTATACAGATTGTGGTTGCGGGACATGCTGTGTCCTGTTGTACCAATCAGAGTCGACAGAGAACGGCATTTGGCCATGTCCTTGTGGTGGAAGAAACTCAAGTGCTTTACAGCTGCTTCAGCTTTAATGCTGTATGAGATAGTCCATTGTTGCTGATACATGACTAATGCTTTCTCAGGCTTCTATCAGCGTGTAGGAATGTGGTTTGGGGTGGGTTTCTAGTCCTACGGCAAACAGATTGAAATCCTACCACAGCAGATGGGTTGCTTACAAGGCTAGGCAAGCAAACCCTGTAGAATAAAGACAGAGCCTCCGTTAATACAGCATTTAATCACATCCCTGGCGACATCTCAAAGTACTTGCAACCAGCCATCAGAAGTGTTGTTCTGTAGGCATACAGGTACGGAGAGCTGAATTCCACTAGCAGCTGTGGAGGTGAGTAACCAGTTAATTTGTTTTTGGCGCTGTTCATTGAGGGAGAAATGTCAATCAAGAGTCCTGTGGAAATCTCCCGCTCTTCAAGTAGTATTATAAGTTTTTTTTCTTTCATCTGAACAAGTGCTCAACACCTCATTTGAAAGACAGCATCCCTGACTATACATGCACTCTCTCAGTCTTGCATGGGACTGTCAAACTAGTTTCTGTATATTTTGAAAATTAGTAAAACTGGCAAATGACACATACTGGTCTGACTCATCTTGTATAATTCAAAATGGAGGTCCAGTATGGCAAAAGTAAATGGTAAAAGAGAGAGAGAATGACTGGTGATAGTTTAACCTGAGGGTTACCACTCCTCAGATGAAAGGAAGAGGTTGAGAAGAAAAGTCCTGCAGGGGAACCGCCGCCGCCAGTGCAGGAATTGAACCCCTGTTGTTGGCATCACTCAGTTTTGCAAACCAGCCATCCAGCCAACTGTCAATGGCAAGAAAGCATACTTAATCAGGTGATCTCACAGCCCATTTTGAGTGAGTAAAAATCAGTCTTGTATAAAGGCAAGTTGTATGTTGGCCTTCATTGTGGTAGGAGTTAAGTTCAGACGTAGGGATGTCTTACTCCAATTCTACGGGGTGTTGGTAGGACTGCACCTGGAGTATCATGTGCAGTTTTGGTCACCCTGCCCGTGAGAGGAGGTTCACTTGACTGATAGCGGGGATGGCAGGACTGTTGTATGAGGAGAGATCTGTTTGATTTAGTATGTATTCATTAAGGTTTGGAAGGATGAGTGGGAATATATTTGAAACAGACAGCATTCTCACAGGGCTAGGTAGACTAGATGCAGGGAGGATGTTGTCCTGGTTGGGGAGTGTAGGACTAGGGGGCATGGTCTCAAAAAATGGGATACACTACTTAGGACTGAGATGAAGAAACAATTCTCCCACTCAAGAGGGTGGTCAATCTGTGGAATTCACTACCACAGAAGGCTGGGAGCTGGGTCACAATATTTTCAAGAAAGATAAATGTTTAGGTATGAAAAGTGTCAAGGAACATGGGTGAAAGCAAAAGTATGGTGTTGAGATAGAGGAGCAGTCATGATCATACTGAATGGTGAAGCAGACCCGAAGGACCAAATGCCTAACCTTCCTTCTAGTTTCTAATCCTAAAATCTTTGTGGTGGTATTCTGAGTGACTCAGCTTTTATTTATTTTGATTTCAAGGCTTTATATCCAATGCTTTTCTTTCCCAATCTGATAGCAAATTACAAATCCACAGGTGTCTTGCAATACCTGAATCCCCAGTTCCTCATATGGGCCTAGATAATGAGACCCTTGCTGGCCTGTCTTATGAATGTGAAAGACTCCACAACACTGTTTAGAAAAAGTGCAGGAAAATTGACCCTGTTCTAAAGAATGAACTACCACAGGAAATCATGGAAGCTGGTACAATTATAACATTTAAAAGGTATCTGGATGAGTATATGAATAGGAAGGGTTTAAAGGGATATAGGCCAAATGTTGGCAAATGGGACTTGATTAACTTAAGATATCTGGTTGGCATGGACAAGTTGGACCGAAGAGTCTATTTCCATGCTATACATCTCTATGACTCTAATGAGAGGCAACCTTAGATCTCAAAGCAGTGACTTGGCTGGGAGTGTTGCAAACTCTTAAGTTGTTGAAAGATTGTTCTTTTGTGTTTTGTGATAGTGAAAAAGGTTTTAATCAGATTAAAGCAGAATTTTGTCAAATTAAAAGAGCAGTTGTTGACTTAATGTTGGCAGTAATGTGAGTCGGGCCCCAGCATGCTGTGTATGAGGAAAGCATCGCTGGATAATCACTGGATAGAACTGGAATTGACCCTTTGAAAACTACACTTCCTTCACAGCTGTCAAAACACCAGCATTTTAATCCTCCAGAACATAACTGGTGCAACATAATTCTGTTTCCAAAGCAGTTTGTCCTGGTTTAGATTTTTTTTTAAGCTTTTGTGCTCATCAAAGTGAGGGATGTTTGAACTCGGGAAAACAAGAAACATGGAAATTTAAGTCCAACTCCCAATGTCAACGTTAAGAATTTCCTTCTCTACAAGGTACTAATTCCTACTTGGGGATTTTTCCTTGGCTGCTGTTCTGACATCATGCTTTAAATGGATGGCATTTCCTTATAGGAAGAACAAACAAGTGACCATCATAGAATCACAGGAATGGTTACAGCATGGAATAAAGCCATTTTGTCTAAAGCGTCTTTGTTGGCGCTCTGTAATAGCAATCCACAAGTTCCAATGCCCCACCATTTCCTCTTTTCAATTTTTTTTCTTTTTTTTCAATATGCCTCCCATGTTTCCCAAGAAAGGCAGTCCATATTCTAACCATACTGTAGAAAAGCATTTTTTCTCATGACACTGCTGGTTCCTTTCCCAATCAGTTTAGATTGGTCCTGCATGGCCAGTAAACCATGGTGGTCATTACAGGCTAGACTTATCCTGTCATTGCTTGATGACAAGTAAAGAAATTGGCTTTAATTGATTTTTGGTTTGCTTTATCTGGATCCATGGAGATCCAGATAAAAACCTGCAAAAACCTACTTCATGTAATCAGTCAATTCTGTCAGCAAGTTATCCAATTTTCCAACCACGTGCTGAATGGCAAGATGAGACTCTCGCTAGTGAGTGGCAAGAGACATATTTGCCTGCATTAGCATACACTAACATCATTACTTTTATGTGATATTGCCTTACTAATGTAGAATTACCCACTCTTCCACCTGCTGGATTTAACTAGACAGCAACAATTCCTGACATGAAAGTCAGAGGTAAGCTGGCAAATCCAGCTCAATGTTTGCTCTTCTCACCCTCCATCTTGGACACCAGGTACCAACATCTCAGTGGGCGCTCCAAGGATAATGATCCCATGCACCCTTCTCCACCAGGACCTCCCAGTCAGCAAAGTGGACGTCAAACTCCCTTTGTCTGACATGTCTGGGATAATTGACAGGAACTGTGCAGGGCAGCTGCGCACTGCCAGCACATGACCAGGTGCATGTCTGGTCTTTAAAGACGGTGGCAGTGCCAGAAAACCTGGGAGGTCCTGGCAGTGGCCAGTACTTCTGCCTGTAGTGAGTAGGGGAATTAAACCAGCAGGATGCCAGAGGGAAGTAATGAGATGAGTTTGGGAAATGGTACTGAGTTTTCTTAATTACAACAGAAAGGTCTGCCTCTTTCAGCAGAACAGAGCAGCAAGTATAAAAGCATGTCACATAGGCTTTTACGTCTGTACCTTGTAGTTTGTCAGATCAATGATGACGACTAAAAGCTTGCTATCCCCCTGATGACTTTGTAATCAATTGAGTCAAACAGACACGTTCAACAAAGAAATCAACGAAGTGTCAATCTTGGCAACTTTCCTGGAGAGTTTCTCTCCATGAGCCCAAGCAGATTTCCTCATGCTATCTTCCCAAACTTACCTCATCATTTCCATCTGGCACCCTGTTGATTAAATTCCCCAACTCACTATACGCAGTCGCATGTCATGGGTAAGGATAATGGTTTCAATTTCCTTGAATGAGGTATATTGTTATGAGAATCCAGCAGCTTTCCTAACCATTTTTCTGGAGTCATACAACCATGAGACTCGAGGACATAAAAAGAGAGCATTCAGCCCTTCATGTCTGGGCCAGCTGAATAAACACTAACAAAATAAATAAACTGACTGCCCTTTCTAATCGATTCTTTATTAATTTAGTTCTAATCTCACTTTCCAGAACCTGATCCATAGCACTGCAGGTTACAGTGCTTTAGCTACAGATCCAGGTTCAGTTTAAGTAAGTTCAAGTTTTCTGCCTTAACCACCAAAACAGGCAGTGAATTCCAGGCACCTACCATCTTCTGGGTGAAAAGATTTTACCCTATATAAATGTAAATCAAATGATCAGATTTATAGATGTTACATGGGACTTAGAATAAATCTTCAGAAGTTTGCTGAATCTTGACCACTGCTGCTCTTTTCCAGTGCTGTGAGCCTGAAGCAAGCACGAAAGTGAAGTAATATATCTTGCACCAACCAAAGAACCGGCAGCGATTTTGTTTCATATTTCAGAGACAGAGAAACTGCACAAAGGTATGTTCTTTCCAGTTGTCTACCCCTTATACCCCAGTGGCACACAAATGTGCTTGTGAACACGTCCCATTTGAAGTAGTTGCTTAGTTGAGAAAATACCAGCAGATTCTCCATGAGTCGTCAGATGATACACAATTTTTGAAGAACATCATTCCGTAGTACATGGTATTTATTTGGCTTTTAACAACCTGTCCTTTTAAAAACTTAAATCTAATTGATGGGAATTCCTTAACACCGGGGTGGTTACAGGCAAGAAATACTTAAAGCCAATTAGACAGTACTTTTTTGTTGGGGAAATTAAAAAAAAAGTCTGATGCAAAGCATAACAACAAAAGTAGATGGAGATACTATTATCATATTTTAAAAATCAATGCCTGCATGTATTTTCTCTTTACAAAGCCCTGTCCTCTTACCAACCTTCCCAACTTTACATTCTTATATGTACATCTTTAACTGAAACTGTCTGTTTCAACCTATTATGCTGTAATTGAAACCACTGGGCAGTGGGTCAGTTTTACATCCCCTGCATCGCCTGAAGAGAAAATCCAGTGCTTCAACTAGCTCCATACTTAAAAATTACTGTAAGCTTTGCTAATTTACTACAAGTAAGAATGTAAAATTATACAAAACAAGGAAGAAGTGTATTCTTTAAATTTGAACTCTGGTCCTCCAGTTTGGTCCAATTAATTCATGTTTTTTAAGCCCAATGCACCTGGAGGCCATAGCTAATAAAACAACATAAAATAATCAAAGTAGGTTCTTGAGGTACATGATAGTGTCCCTACTTCTGAGCCAGGAGACCTGGGTTCAAGTCCCATCTACTCTACAGATATGCCATAAAAACTTTTAGAAGTTTGATTAGAAAATATCTATTTAACATAATCTAATACCAGTATGCAATTCCTATCTACAAATGTGTGCTTTCTAACATGTTAGCTTTTTCCATTATAAATTCTTATATTTATAAAACAGACTGATCCTGCTCTAATTTCTCCTCATCTATTTCTCAATGTGGCCGAGTGTGTGGAAGTTAGAATCCCTACATTGTGGAAACAGGCTCTTCAGCGCAACAAGCCCACACTGACCCTCAGAGTAGCCTACCCAGACTCATCCCCCTATAACCCATCTAATCTACACATCCCTGAACACTACAGGGAATTTAGCATGGCCAATCCACCTAGCCTACCCATCTTTGGACTGTGGGAGGAAACCCATGCAGACACAGGGAGAAGGTGCAAACTCCACACAGATAATCACCCGAGGCTGGAATCGAACCTGGGTCCCTGATGCTGTGAGGCAACAGTGCTAACCACTGAGCCACCGTTGCACAACTGTTGGCATTTTCTGGCATTTTGCTCAAGTGATCAATTTTCTTGATTGAACATAAGGACTGCGCATTGGAAGGCTCTTCAACTGTCAAGACATCATTCCCAAGCCTGATATCTGTTCCCTATCCAATATCAATAAATGTGTAACTTCTAACTCTCTAGCAGTCAGGGATAAATACTAACTCTTTCTTCCTCAAATTCAAAAGTACTAAAGACAAATGAACGACCAATACCTTCATCCCTTTAGCTAAGCTAACTTGGCACAGACAGCATTGGACTCTGGGGTATTGTTCATCTACATGACTTAGTACCATACCAGACAGCAGATTCACCCCAGAGCCATCCAGGTGAAAAAAGTGCTGAACTTGGAATATTAGAATAGTAAAGCTCAGTAGGAGGCTATTTCACCTAATGAGTCTATGGTAGCTGTTTTGAAAAGTGATTCTGTTCGTTCTGACTCCAAACCCATATCCCTACAATTTTCTTTCCATCAAATGTCTCTCCAATACCCTTTTGAAAACTATTACTGGTATATTTTCACCACCCTATCAGGCTGCACTTTGCAAATCCTACTTGCTTGTTACATAAAAAATTTGCCCCGTCATTTCTGGTTCTCTATTACCAGTCAGCTTAAATCTGTTCCTTCTGATTATCAACCTTTCAGACTCTAGAAACAGTTTGTCTGTCTTTAATCTATGTAAGTCCTGCACAATTTCAAACACCTTTATCAAATCTCCTCTTTGCCTGATCTGTTTTAAAGGACAACAACCCAGGTCTCCATTCCCTCAAGGCAACAATAATCAGGGCAGGGACAGAAGTCCTGGTTCCACACCTGATCGGAGTACATTCCTTCTAGACCTCTGGGCCCCAGTTATTGACCCCTGATGTACCCCATTGTCCCATGCCCTGACTGTAATAATTTGAGTAAATACTTTCTGTATCTTCTTCAAAGCCTTCATATCCTTCCTAAAATGTGGTTCCCGGAGTAGAAATCAAAACCCTATTGAGGTCAAACAACATATTATAAATTTTAATTATTACTTTCTTAATTTAATTCAGAACACCCAAAGCTTTATGCTTTGTTAACCTGTCTTTCCATCTCCAAAAATTAAAAAAAATACTGCCCCAGGTTTGTTTCTTGCATCTCCTTTAATTTTATACATTTAAGTTAGCATCATTTCTATCCAATCTTGCCATCAGAATGTATCACTTCACACTTCTATGCATTGAACTTTGTTTTTCATAAGCAATGCAACAGTGGCAATGCCCAATTCAGATAGCCTGACAGTAGCACATATCTTCCAGCTTTCCTTCAAGGAGGTGGGATTGGCTAATACTTTACTGTTCCTGATTTTGGCAGATGGCTAAAAAGGACGATGACTTAGATGTGCTGCTCCCAAATTGGTCAGGAGCAGCTGCGCATGGGTTCAGTATAAGTGGTGGTGACGAAGGGATCTTCATTAAGGATGTGGTGCAGAATTCTCCAGCGGGAAAGAGTGGAGTGATGAAGGAAGGTATGATTCTGCTCTGCATTGCTAGTTTTCCTTGCCCACACTATATCTTGGTAGTTGAACACTCCGAACTAATGGTCTAATACCTAAATGTAGAGACCCTCTTAACCACACATTTTGTAACATTAAAAAAAAATCCTAATTAATTTCACTCTTGGCGATTTTGCTGCGATTGTTTAAAGTAAACAACTTATTTAAAATTGCCTGGACGATCAGAAATCGAGTAGAAATATCCTGGGTTTAGTACAATCTTGCAGACTTTACAGACTTTAACATGTACTGATGGATCTTCCTTGACCATGTTTGCCATAAATTAGATGGTGCACTATTTTGTAAGGATAAAACTCTTACACTATTTATTTTAAAAATGTTATTTTAGCGCAATAGCTGTGCTCCTTCAAAGCTGCAAAGTTTAATTATTAAGTAAAAGCAGGTTGAGGTCACTTGAATATATTAGGGAACTTTGGAATCTATTAGTCAGTTTTGGGCCATAGCTGATATTATGTATCAATTTTCTTCTGCTCTTGACAAAAGCCACAATATTATGTGTAAATGAAGACTTTGTTTCTTTAGGGACACTGGACCCGAAACATTAATTCAGCTTTCTCGCTTGCAGGTCTGGAATGCTGCCAGACCTGCTAATTCTGCTTTCCACAATTTCTGTTTGAGTGTCTGATTTCCAGCATCCACAGTTCTTTGGGTTTCTAATTTCTGCAGACTCTGACTTTTTATAGGTGCAGATTTCAGTTGCTGTCTGGTATATCATCTAGTTGATCAAGACTTATGACAATGAGCATTGGCAAGCTGTTGAACATCACAACCAAGCTACAGTTCTATCCTCAATATCCAGAAATACCTTCACATTTCAGTAGGAATCACCAAATAGAGTTCACAGTGGCATGAGTGTATATCAACTACAGCAACTCACCAACACTACCAAACAACACTTTCTAATCCCATGAATTCTACCACCAAGAAAGTTAAGAGCACCTACAAGTTCCTCTCCAAGCCACACACTATGATGACATGGAACTATACTGCAATTCTGGCACTGCCACTAGGTCAAAATTCTAGAACCTCTTACCTAACAGCTCTGTGGGTGCCCCTACAACCCAGAGACTGCAGTGCCTCAAGAAGACAACACACACTTTTTCCAGGGATGATTAGGGATGGGCACTAAATGCTGGCTGAGCCAGCAACGCCCACACCCCATGAACAAATCATAAAAAGCTATAGGCTGGGTCAATGAAGATTGTCCTAGTTCTGCCAGCTCAACTGAGATTATTTAGTTAACTCAGCACAGACTAGAAACTTTTTCTGAATGTCATAGATTCACACTGGACAGCATTCACATCATGAACTTCTGCAGTTTTTAACCCTAGCAGACCTACGATTCCAGCACTGAGCTTGGCTTTTACCTTGAAGACTCTTAATGCTTCTAAATGTTCAGTGAGCTTGAAAGACAATGTGTAAATGTATAAATATGACCTCTTTCTCTTAGGTGACCAGATTGTGAGTGCAACTATCTACTTTGATGATATGGGATACGAAGAAGCACAGAAAATATTAGAAACTGTAGATCGACACACAGTGGGATTGAAGCTACATCGAAAAGGAGAAAAGCTTTCTCCTGGGGGAAGTTATTCGTGGAACCCAGAACGACTTGAAGCTACAAGTCCAGATGCTGTACTGGTATGTACAGCGCATTATGGAGTAAAGTCGTATTATAATTAATTAATTTACAACTTGGGGTTAGAGAATGATGCCATTTTTATACTACCTACAAGTTTCAAGAAAGAGTGGGTTTGGACTATTTGGAAGTCCTTGGTTCTGTGGGACACACTGCATGGCACATTCAGTGGCACGACTGTAGCTCCAAGAATGCCAGCAGTTTCAAAGTAGCATTTGGTAGCTTTATTTTTGCGCATAACAGGAGAGAACATGGGGTTGAATTATGAAATAAATAAGTGAGACTTCCCAGTTACTCATGGATGATGTAGACAAGGAAGGTGAAGATTCCATCCTGGACTGTGCTGAGTGGGTTAATCAGAAGGTAGGGGGCACTGCAATTGACTTCAGTTTCTGAGTAATGAAAGGGATATTGTCCAGTGTTCCTGCTGCTGATTGAAATGAGTAGTGAATGCATGTGGATAAGATGCATGCTTTCTGTGTTGGCTCCCACAGTTGAATAGTCTGTTCAGCCATGGCCAGCTAAATGTAACTGTGAGTGGAGAGGAGGATCCATTTCAAAGGTAGGCAGGAATGTGGAGTTGAGCCATGATTGAATCAGCCTTGATTATAATGAATGATGAAGCAGAATCCAGGGGCCAAATAGCATTCTCACATAATCCCTACAGTGTGGAAGCAGACCATTTGGCCCATCGAGTCCACACTGACTTTCCCAAAATCAACTCACCCAGACCCACCCCACTAGCATATTCCTGCATTTCCCACGGCTAATCCACTCGTCCTGCACATCCCTGGACACTGTGAGCAATTTGGCGTAGCCAATCCAACTAACCTGCACATCTTGGGATTGTGGGAGGAAACTAGAGCACCCAGACAAAACCCACGCAGACATGGGGAGAATGTGCAAACTCCACACAGTTGCCCGATGGTGGAATTAAACCCAGTTCCCTGGCCCTGTGAGGCAGCTAACTACTGACCTACTATGCCACCCCGGCTCCTAATTTTTATGTTCATACATATATATAAGTATGTTCAATAACTGGTTACTTAAATAAGGTATCAGATGGTCACCCAGTCAAGGATACAACTGGGAAAAAAAGGAGAGGACAACACTGTAGAGAAACCAATAAATGAAACAGAGGATGCAGTTCATGGCACAAAACTCTGAACCTTTCGAAAAACTGTTTTCTCCAATAATTGGAAATGAAAGGACATCCTATTTTCGCAGCCTCATATGCTGCCCTCTAGAGGCACTGATGAAAAGCACTTCTTCAGTCAGATTGCACCTCTGCATTTAGCTTACAATGTCACCTGATGTGGCAGAGTTTCATGTTAAAAATAACAAAATAATACTCAACTCTGTGGAAATAAAATTCCTGGAAACTTCCAACTTCCATGTAGAACTCTAAAATCCATGCATAACTCATCAAATTTATTTATTATAAATTCCAATATTCACTTTCAAAGAAACTGCCAGTGTAAATTTATTGCATTGTAATTAGACCCTCCCAATAGTGAAGTCACTGCAGTATCAGAGGCAACCAGTAAGCACTCTAATATATTTTTCTTTTATATCCTTGTACACATATTTCTCTAAGTCTTCCCCATCACTCCTGAAGGAGCTCAATCTTCCTGCAGCTTATGGCCCTCCAAACCTCACTCATTTATCATGGGCTGTGTGTCCTGACACCCTAAAAGGTTTACATTGAGCATATAAGAAAGTTCAGCACATGCACACTTTTTGAACTTTGCCAGTAAAAAACATAGTGGCACCCAAATAAGCACAATGTGTCTCCTGATAGCCCCAAAAGGTTCACATTGCACATGCAGTTATTACTGGTGGGGAAGGGACAGACTGGAAGAGGTGCATCATATATAAACATAGACATTTCAGTTGTGGACAAAGGAATATATTACAATTAAGCTTGATCCTATTCACGTTGAAAGTCCACACACAACCTCTTTCCAACAGAATCACTGGACAGGTATTAAAGTGGTATTCTGGTTGATATTTTCTTTCCTTCCCAGCTCTTGTGCTGCCACACTAGCTGAGACTGACTAGATCAGCACAGGCCTGAAACTAGGACAAAACTGTCCTGGATGGAAGCCTGAAAAATTCACTGAAATAAAAACAAAAACATGGATATGACACAAGATTTTATATTTCCTCTAGAGTGGAGATGATGAAGACTATCAAAGGATTTTCAGAACAAAAATCAAGCCTCGTCTGAAGTCAGAAGATGGCTCAGAGGCATCAGATCAAGGCGACAGAACTTCCAATGTACATATCACCAGAAAGGTTATTACACGTACTATTCATACTTCTGGCCCTACAGTCATAATGGACACAGACATCCAGAATCCAGAATTTAAAATAAAAGTTCCAAGATATGAGCAAGTCACCATTGAGGGATCAGGACCAAAACTGGAAACATCAGAGATGGATGTAGATGTTAATCTCCCAGGCACTGAAGTTCTGAAACTTCAAATGGGAGATGGCCAACGGACCACTCGTACAATGCACATTGTGAAAACAAAAGTTGTAGAGGTAACTGGACCAGATATGGAACATGGCCAGGCTACTTTCCATATGCCACAGCTCAATATAGCAGGAGGAGGAAGAACAATGCAAACAACAGATCTTGACTGCAAAGCTGGAATGACAAATGTGAAAGATCCTGTTATTGATATTAATACAAGTGGAGCAAAAACAGTCATTGCTTCTCCAAACATGGATGCTGATCTTAATGTATCTGGAAAATGTGACAATTTAAAAGGTCCAACAATTGATGGTCAGAAGTTAAAAATGCAGCTTGATGGCTCAGGTTTCAACACACAAGATGGGAAACTAAATATCAAAATGAAGACACCAAACATCAGTGTTTCAGGCTCAGATGTAAACACAAATACGTGGACAAAAACAGAAGTACCAGATCTGAATATCGGTATGAATGTTCCTGAGGCAGACATTAAAATATCTGAACCAAGAATAGAAGGCAATGTTGAAATACCTGCAGTAGATCTGAATGTTGGAGGGGGTGCTAGTGAAATCAAAAGCCCAAATTTTAACTTTCCAGGAATCAGGTACAAAACTCGTGAACCTGATTTTAATCTGAAAGGCAAAGGCACAAAAGCAACAGTAAATGTTGATGTGCCTGACATTGAAGTGAAGAGTGGCATCAAAAGCCCTACATTTAACAAGACAGGATTCACTATCTCTGGGCCCAAGGTGACAATGCCTGATATTTATTTGGAGCAAAAAGGTCCAAAAGTTGCATTACCTGACATCAATCTACAGGATGACAGCAAGGGTCTAAATCTGAATACTAACGATTCAAAAGTTAGTATCAAGCAACCTGACATTAGAGAAAGAGAGCTTAAGTTTTCAGTGCCTTCTATGAATATGCCCACTGTAAAAACTGCAGACATTGACTCAAATCTTAAAAGCTCAATAGGAAAAGGTGACCATAGTACTGACCTTCCCTTAGCAAATATTAAGGGAGAGATCAAAGAACCCAAAGTAGATATAGAAACAGATATACCAGACACTGATATTAGATGGCAGAGTACAAATTCTGATTTAAAGGGACCAAAGATAAAAGGTGATGTTCATATACCTGATGTAGATTTAAATGTCGGAGGAGGGTCTGGTAAAATCAAAGGCCCTAATTTAAAGATGCCAGACTTAAGCATCTCAGGACCAAAGATCAAAAAGCCAGACACCAATCTGAAACTCAAAGGCCCAAAAAGCACAGCAGGTGTTAATGCCTCTAATATAAATCTAGAGAGTGTTTTCAAAGGCCCAGATGTGAATATTAAAGGGCCCAAGATTGATATTGAGGAACCTGATGCCAAAGGTAGCGACGTCACATTTTCGATGCCTTCAGTAGGTTCACCCAGGGTAAGGGCTCCTGGCATTGATTTCAGTCTTAAAGGACCACAGGTGAAAACTGACCATGATGCGAACCTCCATTCTGCTAGTATTGTGAGTGAGATCAAAGGACCCAGTGTGGATGTGGATGTTCCTGAGGCTGATATTAAGGGCCTTAGTGGAACGTTCCATCTGCCCAAAGTCAAAATGCCGACGTTTGGAATGGGTGGAGGGAAAGTAACAAATCCGGATGTCAATATTGATGCTAATCTTCCCACTGCAGATGTCATTCTACCTGGTCCAAAGATAGAAGGTGCTGTTGATGTACCTGTTGTAGATGTAGGCATTGATACAGATTCCAGTAAAATCAAAGACCCAAGATTTAAAATGACAGACTTAAGTATTTCAGGACCCAAGACTGAACCACCAGAATTCAATCTGAAATTCAAAGGCCCGAGTGCCACAGAACAAATGGATGTCCCGGATGTTAACCTGGAAGGTGATCTCAAAGGCCCAGATGTGAATATTAAAGGTCCTAAAGTTGACATTGAGGGACCTAATGCAAAAGGAAATGGCCTAACTATTTCAATGCCTTCCATAGGATTGCCCAATATCAAGACACCTGAGTTTGATTTGAATCTCAAAGGCCCAGAGGTGAAAGCTGCGCATGATGATGCCCTTCCTACTGCAAGCATTGAAGGTGAGATCAAAGGACCTAAGGTGGACATAGATCTTCCAGAGGCTGATATGAGGGGTCGCACTGGAAAGTTCCACGTTCCTAAATTTAAAAAGACAAATTTCGGATTTGGTGGAGGGAAAGTAGAAGGTCCTGATGTCAATATTGATGCAAATCTTCCAGATGCAGATGTCAGTCTAACTGGTCCAAAGATAGAAGGTGA
>JAHRHZ010000161.1:125325-164310 GCA_024137785.1 Ginglymostoma cirratum | reverse complement strand
CCTAAAGTTGATATTGAGGGACCTGATGCCAAAGCAGGTGGACTCAAATTTTCAATGCCTTCCATAGCATTGCCCAAGATCAAGACACCTGATTTTGATTTGAGTCTCAAAGGCCCAGAGGTGAAAGCTGACCACGATATTGACCTCCCTTCTGCCAATATAGAGGGTGAGATCAAAGGACCCAAGATGGATGTAGATCTTCCTGAGGCAGATATTAAGGGTCCCAGTGGATCGTTCCACATGCCGAAATTTAAAATGCCCAAGTTTGGATTTGGTGGAGGGAAAGTCGAAGGTCCCGATGTCAATATTGATGCAAACCTTCCAGATGCAGATGTCAGTCTAACTGGTCCAAAGATAGAAGGTGATATGGATGTCCCTGACGTAGATCTAGATGTTGGTGGGGGCTCTGGTAAAATCAAAGGCCCGAAATTTAAAATGCCAGATTTCAATATATCAGGACCCAAGTTTGAAAAGCCAGATTTCAATTTGAAATTCAAGGGCCCAAAGGGCACAGCTGATGTGGATGTCCCGGATGTTAATCTGGAGGGTGATCTCAAAGGCCCAGATGTGAATATTAAAGGTCCTAAAGTTGATATTGAGGGACCTGATGCCAAAGCAGGTGGACTCAAGTTTTCAATGCCTTCCATAGCATTGCCCAAGATCAAGACTCCTGATCTTGATTTGAGTCTCAAAGGCCCAGAGGTGAAAGCTGACCATGATGTTGACCTCCCTTCTCCCAACATAAAGGGTGAGATCAAAGGACCGAAGGTGGATCTCGATGCTCCTGAGGCTAATATTAAGGGTCCGAGTTCCAAATTCCACATGCCCAAAATCAGAATGCCAAAATTTGGGTTTGGTGGAGGGAAAGTAGAAGGGCCTGACGTGAATATTGATGCCAGCCTCCCTGAGGCAGATGTGAATCTAACAGGACCAGCGATGGAAGGTGGTATAGAAATGCCAGATGTAGATCTAGATATTGAGGGACGTTCTGGGCGAATGAAAGGCCCTAAATTCAAATTACCAGGATTCAGTATTTCTGGGCCAAAGATCCCAAAACCTGGTTTTGACTTGGAACTCAAAGGTCCAAAACTGTCGGGAGATGTGGATGTCCCTGATGTTAATTTTTCTGGTGACATCAAAGGCCCTAAGATTAATAAACCTGGAATCAGTATCTCTGCTCCAAAGGTTCCAAAGCCTGATTTGAACCTGGAACTTAAAGGTCCAAAAGTCTCCGGGGATTTGGAGGCGCCTGGTATTGATATGGAGGGTGACATCAAAGGCAAGAATTTGAACATTAAAGGTCCCAAATTAGATCTCGAGGGACCTAATGTTAAAGAAACTGGAGCAAAATTTTCAATGCCTTCAATACATTTGCCGCATATAACAGCTCCCAATATTGATTTAAATTTCAAAGGCCCAAAATTAAAGGGTGATCAGACCACTGACATCTCTTCACCAAGTATAGAGGGAGAAATTAAAGGACCAAAGATTGACGTAGAGACTCCAGACATTGACTTGGGGGGTGCACACGGACAGTTCCAAATGCCAAAATTCAGTATGCCCACATTTAAGATGGGTGGAACCAAATTAGAAGAACCTGATGTGGACATTAAAGCCAGTGTTCCTGAGACAGATGTTAGTATATCTGGACCAAAGATAAAAGGTGGGGTTGAAGTTCCTGAGGTAGATATGGATGTTGATGGTAAAATCAAAGGCCCTGGATTTCAAATGCCAGGCATTAACATCTCTTTACCCAAAATTAAAGCTCCTAATTTAGATTTTGGATTTAAGGGTCCTGAACTGCCAGGTGGTGGTGCTGCTGCTGCTGATATTAACATGGAAGGTGACATTAAAGGTTCAGGTTTTGACATCAAAGGTCCCAAAGTAGATATTGAGGCACCTGATATCAAAATTGAGGGTCCTGATATTAAATCTCCAAGTTTAGGTGTTGATATTAGTGCACCTGAGATAGATACAGATGGTCAAGGTGCACATCTGAAAATGCCAAAAATGAAGAAGCCAAAATTTGGATTTGGAATTAAAGGACCACAAGATGACATAAATGCACCATCTCTAGACATCTCTGGTTCCGACGTAGATTTAAATGTTGATTCAGCAGACTTGAACATAAGCACCAAAGGAAAAAAGGGCATATTTAAGATGCCCAAATTCAATATCAAATCAAAGAAACCTGCAGGAGATGTGAAGGTGAACACTCCAACAAGCGAACTTGATCTATCCAAACCAGAAGCAGATATTAAGTCCCCAGATCTAAATGTAACACTTGGATCATCCGATGGACAACTGAACATCAAGCATCCAAAAGTAAAAAAACAGCGATTTGGAAAAATGAAGCTGACATTTCCAGATGTTGAATTTGATCTGGCATCATCAAAAGCTAAAGGTGAACTACCTAGTTCAAAAATTGAAGGAGATTTACAAGCACCTAATATTGATGTTTCATCTGCAGATATAAAAGGTCCACATGTTGACATCAGAGCACCAGGAGTAGATGTCAATGCGGATGTTGCCTTAGAAGGACATGGTTTCAAAGCTAAGGGCACAAAATTAAAATTGCCTTCACTAAATATCAAATCATCCAAAATGTCTGAGCCAAATTTGGACATTAATTTAAGGGACACAAATCTGAAAGGTGAAGTATCAGGAGATGTAAAAGGACCAACGATTGACATAAAGAGACCCGAAATAGATTTTGACGTCGATGCTCCAAATGTTGATATTGAAAAACCAGAAAGCAAATTAAAAATGAAAATAAAGAAACCAAAGCTTAATATTTCAGGACCCAAACTGAAAGGTTCAGGTGTGGACATTAATGTTAATACATCAAAATTAGAGAGTGGAATTAAAGGACCTGAGGTTAACATTGACGCACCCAGTATTGACCTTCAACCCAATATCTCTGGTCCAGATCTACATCTGAAAGGATCAAGTCTCAAGTCACCAGATGGTGATTTTGAAAGTGCAGAAGGAAAGCTGAAGATGCCTGCAATTAACATTTCTGGTACTAAATTGCAAGGTCCTGATCTGAATCTCGACACAAATGCAGTGAAGATAGGAGGTGATGTTAAGACACCAGCTGTACATGTCAATCTTGAAACACCTGATATGAACATAAATGCTGATGGTAAATTCAAAGGACCCAAAATTCCAATACCTTCAGTTGACATCTCCGCACCTAAATTGGACTTCGATTCAAAGCATCCACAGATAAAAGGAGATGTCAATATTTCCAACCCAAATATCAAAGGAAACTTTAGAGGACCAGATGTGGATGTAAAAGGTCCTAATATAGATGTTAGTGGTGCTGATATTGACATTATAGGTGGAGAAGGAAAGCTAAAGATGCCTCACATCAACCTTCCGAAAGCTGATATAAACCTTGCAGGACAGATGATAAAAGGGATCTCTGCATCTGATTTTGATGTTAATGTGAAGGGCCCTAAATTAGAAGGAAGTTTGGATACTGATATGAAATGCCCTGAGTTGGACATTAAGGGGCCAAATGTGAAAATGGATACATCTGATATCAACATTGGTGGTCTAAAAGGAAAAGGTTCCAGTATTGATATTAATGTGCCAAAAGCTAACATAGAATTTTCTGAACCGAAGTTTGAGCAAGACATAAAGGGAGGTATAAATGTTGCTGTACCAGATGTGAACTTAAGTGCTAAATTAAAGAGCCCTGAAGTAAAAGTTCCGACAGCTGATGTGCAATTTGATGCAAAAGGCCCAACAATCAAAGGTGGTGTTGATGTTTCCAGTTCCAAAATTGATGTGAAAAGTCCAGAGCTTGATGTCAAAGCTTCAGACATAAGTGCAGATATTAAAGCAGCAATGGCTGATCTTGATGTTCCTTTGGATAAAATGACAATACCTAAATTTAAACATTCTCAATTTCAAATAAAAGGGCCAAACGTCGAAGCACATCAAATGGCAACAGGTGTCAGTGTTTCAGGTACACAAGGTCCAAATGTCAAAATTAAAGGACCACAGGCAAATATTAGGCTGCCAGAAGATGATATAGATAGTTTGGGGGTTAAGGTAAAAAAGGGGAAACTTAAAATGCCCAAATTTAATTTTTCTAAGTCTAAAGGGAAAAGTAGTATTGAAGGAGCAGAGGGTGAATTCAGTGTGTCTGGACCAAAGATTGATATTAAGGGCTCAAAGGGTAGCCTGGGATTCAGTGACATTGAAATGGAAGGAGCAGAAATGGCTGGATCTAGTAAAGCTTCTGGTTTGGACATAAACACTTCCCCAAAAGGGAAGTCAGGCACACTAGATTTCTCATTATTTAAAGGTAAAAAATCAGAACGTCATAGGTCGTCATCTCTGAGTGATGAGCATGACCTTTCACCATCATCCCCCAAAGACAGAGTAGATTTTGGAGAAGCGGCTGTGGCTACAAAAGGAAAGAAATCAAAACTGAAATTTGGGACATTTGGAGGCTTTGGGGCAAAGTCAAAGGGTTCCTATGAGGTCACCCTTGGTGAAGGTGAGGCAGCAGCAGAGGGCGGCGGTATCTCTCTAGTTTCTAAGAAGACCCGCCTATCCTCCTCATCCAGCAACGAAAGTGGATCCAGAGCAGGATTCCGTCTTCCTAAGGTAGAACTAAATATCAACAAAAACAAAGAATAATTTTGTAAATAGAGCCCATGTCCTTGTAAATAGAAATTAACTGCATTACTTTTAACTCATAAGCCAAGGCACAGAGGTCCACTGGACTTCATCCCTATCTCATTGGCAGGTCAAAAGTCAGATGGATTATTTAAAAGTGTTGAGCCATTGTTTTTCTTTTTACAATGCGACGATTGAACCATAGCCAGATCTGACCTGCAGATATTTCAATACACTTCTGTAACAGCTAACACAACAAACTAAAGTTCTATTACTACAAGCTGAAAGCAATAGCCTACTAGCAGAAAAATAAACTATTTTGATACATTTTCTATGTAGTGGTTTGTTATTTTCATATACTGATAAAATTGAGGTGTTAAAACATGTAATCACTGGTGCTCTCTCTAGCTTACTTTATTCAATGGAATGCAGCTAATCTATGAGAGGTTTTATTGATTAATGATTTGAGCAGAGACAATTGGAGAGGAAGAGTTTAAGTTGTCTTTAGACCAATAGAAGCTATCCTATCTATATGAAAAGTGTATTTTGGCATTAGCCAGAACAGACTCAATTCGTCCAGTTATTGGTGCTGTATTGCCAGAGTCTAACAGCAATAATGGCCAATTTTATTTCCTTGTAAACTTACAGGGCTGCAAAAAAATCTGTTCTGGATAGCTTAAATTCTTCTCTTTGTAAAATGTATTAACTGTTGGTCTGTGGATCTAGTCAAGGCACGTTTCCACTGTGAATCTGAGTGTTAATGCCATCCTGCCCCCTTTATCTTGTGCTTCTGCTGCTGTAATCTTTTATTCCCATGCCCTATCTCCCAAAGCCACAAATAAAGAAGTCCCAAGGAAATCATTCAATGTTCAACCATGCAATTTGGATCCGTTTAAGTCACAGGTAACAAATATAAGAAACACTAAATTAAATAACACAATTTATTTGCACTTCAAATAGCCCATTCCCTTCCAACCCTCCCCTCCTCCCAATTCCCTTTACCTCCAGGCAATACAGCTTGGTTGATAAATGCAGTGCTCTCAAATGTAAATTTCAGAATAGAAAGGGTGGTCTGAGGTAGGCTTGCTAACAGCATGTATCGGCAGGCCTGCGAAGGAGCCTGCACTATCTGGTTTATTAGTATTTAAGAGCAGTATATGACAGCACTGGACTAAAATACTGCTTTGTCTGAGTCCACAGATAGCACCAAACACCCTGTAACTTAACAAACCCTTTCCTTTTGTTACAAATTACAGGAAAATTGTGACTTTTCTAGTTTTTCTTACAATTTCTTTGTTCCATTCTAAAGTGTTGTTAATAGAACTTTTTCTTCATAATTCTGTCTGCACTTTCATGGCAAACAGTAGACGATGGGAATGTAAGACAAGTGCGTACCTTGTAAAAATCAAATAAATTGTTCATTACCCTGAATTAGAAGCTGGTCTTGTCTTTGTCTCATGGTTTTAATCCCAATTAAGAAACAAAATACCAAATCTTTGATTTGAATCATAGAATAGCTACAGGAGAACTGAAAGCTGAGGTGAGAGAAAAATAATTTAAGCAGTGCCGTTGTTGCTAAGCACTACTCAGAGAGAGACGAGTGGACCATTGGATTTAGTTGTGATCCCTTTGTTGCCAAGCAGACTTCCAGTTTACAGACACCTGAGATTCCTGGAACCTCTGCTGTAGCACTCAAAAGTGGGGCACAGCTGAACGTGTGCCAGAAGGTATGCCATTGTGTTAATCATTTTCCAAGTCCCGAGACCCATTGAGGTCACTGAATGTCAAAAGTTGGGATTGTAGAATATTGGCTGTTCTGGACAAAAAGGATATATTCTGTTGTTCACAAGTCCAACAGTGATACTGGTGGGACGTCAAACACTGAATGTCATCTCTATTATATGGAGTAAATGAAAGAAATACCCTGCCTAAATTTTCTACCTCAAAGATAAAGAGTCAAAGAGCCATCAAGCTAGTTCCCACTTCTATTGTGCTTCTTATGGTTTTGCAGAGCTACCATTTCAGTTTACTGTTAACTTACAAACCTGAAGAACAGCAGTTTGAACAGAAAAGACTGAATTTTCACTTGTGACTCATAAGAAAGTGCCAAGTTAATTTGATTTTCATTTCCGAGGGAGGGGTGTTAACCAGAGTCAGACCTTCTGTCTCACGTTCAGCTGTGCCCCACTTCTGAGTGCTACAGCAGTGGTTCCAGGAATCTCAGGTGTCTGTATACTGGCTAGTTGTCAGGGGCAAAGGGACGACTGAGTACAGCAGTTGGCTGCCTCAAAGGGCCACCTTTGTGTGCAGGCACTTTGTCCAAGCTGTAAAATGAAAAAACAGAAACAGCCCTCATCCATTCCCCCAAAACATTCCCATTCAAGCCCCTGCCTCAAAACACTCCCACTCAAGCCAATCCATTCTGCCCACCCCACAGCCCATCATACTTCCCATGCCAACCAATGCCCCTCTACCCACCTGTATGGCTCTCCAGAAAAGCACTCCAATTTTTTAACATTACTGGTTGGTCAACAATTACTGTGCAATCTTAATTGCCCAGAAGGCAGTTACGAGACAACCACATTGCTGTGGGTCTGGAATCACATTTGGCCAGACTAGTGGGATATTAGTGAACCAGATGAGTTTTTACAGCAATCAACAATGGTTACACCGTCAGCATTAGACTAGTTCTTCTCTTCATCCAAGACTCTTATAGAATTCAATTTTCTCTAAATGCTATGGCGGAATTCAAGCCTGGCTATCTGGATTATTAGCTCAGTGACATTACCATTATAACGCTGCCTCCCTCCTTCCTGTGCGACAACTTAACAAATACCTTCTGAAGATCCTATATTCTGTATCCACAGAAACATTTTATCTACATTTTCAAACAATTCCATTAAATTTGTTCTTAATTATACCTTGCATTTCCAATGTTACAGTTCAATCTTGAATGATGGAGTCTAAGAAATTATCCTCACTTAATATTAGACTGTCTAGTATATAAAGGGTGTAACCTTATCACCCTTCTTGAACTTGCCTAGCTGGGTGCAACTCCAATAACACTCAAGAAGCTTGACATCATTCAGGACAAAGCAGCCCACCTGACTGGCACCCCATCCACCACCTGCAATATTCACTCTTTTCACAACCAATGGCAGCAGTGTGTACCATCTACAGGATATACTGCAGTAACTCACAAATGCTCCCTTGACAGCACTAAACCCATGACCTCAACCATCAAGAAAGACAAGGGCAGAAATGCATAATAACACCACCTCCTGAAAAATCCCATCCAAACCACAAACTATCCTGACTTGAAACTATATCATGCATTCCTTTACTGTCCATGGGTCAAAATCCTGGGATTCTCTCCTTAACAGCACATGGATGTATTGAAACTTGAGGATTTCAGCAGTTAAAAAGGACAGCTCACCACCACCTTATCTAGTGCAATTAGAGATGGTCAAAGAATGGTGAATAAAGGCTAGGCCTGGTCAGACACCCACATCCCATGAATGAATAAAAACAAAAACATAAATCTGTATGTGATCTTACATTCCTGCAGCACAAGTTTTATATTTAAGGAGGACAGTGCTAGGGTTATGGTTCTATGAGTACTGAGACTGTGAGTATTACTAGGATATTCAGCCGCTGCTGGCAACAGAGACAAGGCTATTCTGTCCTTACCTGAGATCCATGTGTTTTCATGTTTCTAGCTGGTGGAGCAGAGACAAATAGCTGTTCCATGTGAGGTAAGTTAGCTCAGTACAAGTCTCGTCTCAATCTTGGAACTTTTTGGATCTGTCTGAGTAATTGCAATATTCATAGAATCATATCTGATGTGGCAAATCAATTGCATTCAGTTCATATATCTGACATGGCAAATTAATCGCATTCAGTTCAGCATTAAACAATGATATGAAATTAGATGCAGAAATTAGATTTTGCTCCACCTTAATTTAGCTAAGACAGCTGATTCAATTTGAGCTCAGGATCAAGTGACTCATTGATGTTTCATAATAATTTCACTGAAAAACAGTCATCAAAAGACCAAACAAAATGAGATCCATGAGGCCAATGGCTTCTCCCTGAGATTATAACAGTTGGGTGAGAGGTTGAGACTGAATGCAAGGTACGGTGGAGCAGAGCATTTTTGTCAGAACGTTAAACGGGAAATGAAATGCAGGATTGTGGAGGCCCACTGCCACTGGTTGGTTAACCTCAGGGGCAGAAATGTCTTGTGATTCCTTTCAGTGTTACTAGATATTGCTCAGCATAGCTGATAAAAGACTGCTGTAGTGGCAATGGGTAAGTACTGTACCCTTGTAAACACTGATGCTACAGAGTTCTGTAAACAGTTAAACCATTTTTGTTTAAAAAGAGGCCAACAGTTCAGGAACATACCGGCTTGCTTTAAATACTGTTGTCAATTCATTGATGTAACAATATTGCAGAGAGATAGTGTTGACACATCAATTGATTACTACCTCATGAATTGCAAGTCATTTTTACTATTATATCAAGACCCAATAATGTTCTTTTAATTCCATCAAAGGATGAGAGCATCACTGACTACACCAATCTCCCATATTTGCCCTGGAGAAGGTGGTGGTGAGCTGTTGCTGCAGTCCTTGTCGTGTAGGAACACCCATAATGTTGTTAGGATTTTGACCCTGCAACAGTGAAGGAAAAGTAATATGATTCCAAGTCAGGATAGTACAGTATGTGACTTGAAGGGGAACTTGTAGATGGTGGTGTTCCCACGTAACTGGCTGTCTTTGTCCTCCTAGATGTCAGAGGTTGTGAGTTTGGAAAGTGTTTTTGAAGGAGTGTGAGCAAGTTGTTGCACTGCATCTTGTAGCGAATACACACTACTGCCACTGTAAGTCAGTGGTGAAGGGAGTGAATGACAATGGGGTGCTGAACAAACAATCTGCTTTGCCCTGGATGGTACTGAGCTTCTTAGGGGAGAGTTATTGGAATGGTATTCATCCTGGTAAACAAAGAGTATTCCATTACACTCATAACTTGTGCCTTATAGAAGGTGGTCAGACTTTGACCAGCCAGGAGATGAGTTATTCACTTTAAAGTTCCCGGCCTCCAAACTGTTCTTGTAGTTATAGTATTTATGTAACTGGCTGAGTTCAGTTTCTGGTCAATGGTAATCCTCAGCATGTTCAGAGTGGGAGATTCAGTGATGGTAAGGCCAATAAATGTGCAAAGGTGATCGTTGGATTCTTCCTTTTTGGAGCTGGTCATTGCCTAGTATGAAGCAGATATTACCTTCCACTTATCAGACCAAGCCCAAGTATTGTCAAGTCTGTTGACTGCTTCAGTATTTCAGGAGTTGTGAACAGCATTGAATATTATGTATTCATCAGTAAACGTCCCCATTTCTGACCTTATAGTGGAGGGAAGGTCACTGATGACGCCAAATTTGGAACTCCAGAGACCCACCACCATCCGGGAAAAAGATTTTCTTCATGTCCTCTATAATCCTTCTACCAATCACATTAAATTTGTGCCCCTGTAGTTGACCTCACCACTAGGAGATTCAGATCTTTACTCTCTATCTAGGCTCTTCATAATTTTGTGCAGCTTAATAAAGCTACCCTTTAGTCTCCTCCTAAGGAGTACAACACTAAATCCAATATTTACTCACACCTTGTAAACTTCTCTGCCTTTTCAGCTCTCTCAAGGCAGAATCAGGTTTATGGTGGCATCAAGGATACAATAAAATTAATTGGTAAACTCTCCACAGGCTGGATTCATATACTGAGATCAACTGAAGGTGGTTGTGATTATTGAAAGCCATCCATCTTAGCCCTAGGAGAAAGGATGAACTATCTTCCAAAACAACCTTGCCTCCAGCATAAGGTACAAAGTGGAGAAGTTCACTGATTATACTAGATTTCTACAACTCCTCACATAATAAAGTGTGGACCAACCTCAGGGCTTGAGATGGTAAGTGATAAGTCACATCACTGCTATACAAGTGCCAGGCTAAGACAATCTCCAAACAGATGAAACTCTAGCTAGCACCTCTTGACATTCAATGCCGTTGCCTCCATCATTAACATCCTAGAGGTTACCAACCACCAGACGTTCAACTGGACCAGTCACATAAATGTATGGCTATAATAAAGGACAAGGATGAGTGTTCGTCAGTGAGTAGCTCACCTCTGGACTTCCCAAGCCTATCTACTACTACAAGGGATAAGTTATATTCTTCACTCACCTGGATGGGTGCAGTTCCATCAATACTCAAATGTTGAAAGCATCTAGGTCAAGCAATTTTCTTGATCAGCACCCCAACTTCCTAATACATCCACTCCTTTCATCACCAGACAACAAGGCTGCTGTAATATATAAAGGATGTACTGCAGAAACACACCTAGACCTCTTCAAAAGCGATTTCTAAACCTGGCCAAGGACAAAGAGAGCAGGCAAAGGGAACACCAGGACCACTACACTGCCCTTTAAATTCTACATCATCCTGACTTGCTGATGCTTGGTCAAAATATTGGAACACCTTTCCTAACAACACTGCGCAACTACCCTCCACCACAGAGAGTGTGGCAACGGTGCTCAAGAGCAACTAGGGATGGTTAATAAATGTTGGCTATGCATCCATAATCCCAAAATTTACAAAATGAAATTCAACAGATATCACAGAAAATTGCCAAAATATGTCTGGACACTATTTGATGATCCTTAACTATTTTTTTGCTAAAGCAGTAAGTGAACATGCTTTTTCTCAGAAATGATTTATTAAAACAACATAGCCACAAACTTGTTAGCTGTGTGACGGTTTTGACGTCGAAAATAAAAGTTGATATTTACTCATTTTCTCCAAAGTGCCCAGGTTTTTTTTAAAGCTCTAATGTTTTTGATTAAACAATTCACTGAAGGAGGAGGCTCCACAAATATCCCCATCCTCAATTATGGAAAAGCCCAGCACATCTGTGCAAAAGCTAAGGCTGAAGCTTTTGCAGCAAACTCCAAACAGAAGTGCCAAGTGAATGATTCATCTTGGCCTCCTCCAGTGGTCCCCAGCATTACAGATACCAGTCTTCAGCCAACTCGATTTACTCCATGTAATATCAAGAAACGGTTGGAGGCACTGGTTATTGCAAAGTATATGGGCCCTGACAACATTCTGGCAATAGTACTGAAGACTTGTGCTCCAGAACTTTGCTCTACCCTAACCAAGCTGTTCCAGTACAATGACGACATTGGCATCTACCCGACAATGTGGAAAATTGCCCAGTTATGTCCTATACACAAAAAGCAGGACAAATCCAACCCAGCCAATTACCACCCCATCAGTCTACTGTCATCAACAGTGCTATCAAGCAGCAACTGCTCAGCAATAACCTGCTCAGTGACACCAAGTTTGGGTTCTGCCAAGGCCACTCAGCTCCTGACCTCATTACAGCCTTGGTTCAAACAAAAGAGCTGAATTTCAGAGGTGAGGTTAGAGTAACATCCCTTGACATCAAGGCTGAATTTAACAGACTGTGGCATCACGGAGCCCTAGCAAAACTGGAATCAATGGGTATCAGTGGGAAAACTCTGGTGGTTACAGTAAACCCTGACACATAGGAAGATGGTCGTAGTTGTTGGAGGTTGGTCATCTCAGCTCCAGGACATCTCTGCAGGAGTTCCTCAGGGTAGTGTCCTTGGCCAACCATCTTCAGCTGCTTCATCAATGACCTATCCTCCGTCATAAGGTCAGAAATGAGGATGTTTGCCAACAATTGCACAATGTTCAACACCATTCACGACTCCTCATACACAAGATCTGGAGACCTGGACAATATCCAGGCTTGGGCTGACAAGTAGCAAGTAACATTCATACAACACAAATCCCAGGCTATGACCATCACCAACAAGAGACATTCTAACCACTGCCCCTTGACATTCAGTGTTATCATCACTGAATCCCCCACTATCAACATCCTGGGAGTTATCATTGATCAGAAACTTAACTGAACTCACCACATAAATGCAGTGGCTACAAGAGCAGGTCAAAGACTAGGAATACTGCAGCAAGTAACTCACTTCCTGACTCCCCAAAGCCTGTCCACCATCCTCAAGGCACTAGTTCGGATTATGTTGGAATACTCCCCACTTGCCTGCATGAGTGCAGCCCCAACAACACACAAGCATGACAGTATCCAGGATAAAGCAGCCTGCTTGATTGACACTGCATTCACAAGCATTCAGTGCCTTCACCACCAACGCTCAATAGCAGCAGTGTGTACTATATACAAGATGCACTGCCAAAATTCACCAAAGATCCTCAAGCAACACCTTCCAAACCACGACCACAAGGGCAGTAAATATATGGGAACACCACCACCTTCAAGTACCCATCCAAGCCACTCACTATCCTGACTTGGAAATATATTGCCGTTCCTTCACCATCGCTGGGTCAAAATCATGGAATTCTCTCCCTAATGGCATTGTGGGTCAACCCACAACGGGTGGACTGCAGCAGTTTTAGAAAGTAGCATAACACCACCTCCTCAAGGGCAACTAGGGATGGGCAATAAATGCTGGCCAGCCAGTGATGCCAACATCCCACAAAATAAATAACTGAAAAATAATTTGCAATCACAGAATCTCACAATTCAGCAAAAAATTGGCTCACATCACCCACTCCAACAACAGTCATAGAGACATAGAGATTTAAATCTTGGAAACACCCTTTGGTTCAACTCATCTGTGCTGACCAGATATCCTAAATTAATCTACTCCCATTTGCCAGCATATAGACCATATCCCTCTAAATCCTTCCTATTCATGTATCCATCCAAATACCCTTTAAATGTTATAATTGTACCAGCCTTCAGCACTTCCTTTGACAGCTCATTCCATATATGCACCACTGTCCATGTGAAAAAGTTACTCAGATCCCTTTTAAATCTTTTCCCCTCTCACCTTAAACCGATGCCCTCTAGTTTTGGACTTGCCTATCCTGGGGAAATGACCTTGGCTATTTATCCTATCCATGCCCCTCATGATTTTATAAACCTCTATAAGGTCACTCCTCAGCCTTCAACACTCCAGGGAAAAAACCCTAGCCTATTCAGCCTCTCCCGATAGCTCAAACCCTCCAATTCTGGCGACATCCTTATAGATCTTTTCTGAACCCTTTCAAGTTTCACAACTTCCCACCTATAGCAGGGAGACCAGAATTGAATGCAGTAAAGGGTATGCCAAAAGTGACCGATCCAATGTCCTGTACAGCCACATGATATCCCAACTCCTATATTCAACACACTGACCAATAAAGGCAGGCATACCAAACGCCTTCTTCACTATCCTAACTGCGACTCCACTTTCAAGAAACTATAAACCAGTACTCCAAGGTGTCTTTGTTCAGCAACACTCCCCTGGACCTTACGATTAAATGTCTGCCCTGATTTGCCTTTCCAAAATGCAGTACCTCACATTTATCTAAATTAAACTCCATCTGCCACTCCAAGGCCCATTGGTCCATCTGATCAAGATCCCATTGTACTCTTAGGGAACCTTCTTCGCTGTTAATTACACCTCCAATTTTGGTGTCAACTGCAAACTTAGTAACCATACCTCATATGTTTGCACCCAAATTATTTATATAAATGAGGGAAAGCAGTGGACCCAACACAATCTTTGTGGCACACTGGTGGTCACATGCCTGCAGTCTGAAAAACAACCCTCCACCACCACCCTCTCTTTTACCTTCAAGGTCTTATAAAGGGCAGATGAAATACTGCATGTAAAATAGCATGGTCTTTCCAATCTTTTGAATTGGTTTCAGTGGACTGCGAAGTATTGCAGTGCAATTTGACTTCTTACTTTGGCTTGGCTGAGGGCTTTTTTTTTCTATATATATATTGCCTTCCTGAATTGCTGGTGGTTTAAGTAGAATCAGATCATGATGACAACAGCCTGGGGCCAGATTTGCTGATATAAATAGTTTTCTTCCCTAGTCCACTATTGACCTTTCCTCTAAAATTAAAAGACTTCAGTCATTTCCATTTATGTTAAAACCTGAGCCATGTAGTTTCTGAATAACAACGGAAAGAATTGTGGATGCTGTAAACCAAGAACAAAAACAGAACTTTCTGGAAAAGCTCAGCAGGTCTGGCAGCATCTGTGAAGAAACAAACAGTGTTAATATTTTAGGTCCAATGACTCTTCTTCAGAGGGTCCAAACCGCTGATTTTTTTCTTCACAAGATGCTGCCAGACCTGCTGAGCTTTTCCAGCGACTTCTGTTTTCATCTATGTGGTTTCTAGATGTTTTATTTTGCATTTGTTCAACAGCTGTGGACAGCAAGCATACCTCCCATCTTTAAATGTCTCTGTAGAAGATGGGATGTGAGCTACCTTCTTGAATTGCTGCAGTCTGTATGGTGTGGGTGCACCATCAGTGATGGTTGGGAGGATATTCCACATTTTTATCCAGCCATAATGAAGGAACAGCGACATAGTTCCAATTCAGGATGGTGATGTGGCTTGGGCGGAAACTTGCACGAGGTGGCTTCTCATGGACCTACTGCCTTTGTTCTTCTAAGTGGTGAAAGTTGCAATTTTGGATTGTGCTGAAGGAGCCGGTGATGCGATGTCGAAGGTGGTGGGATGGGTTGCTGAGAAAGCATTTCAAAAGGAAGAATCACATTGGATTTGAAACGTTCATTCTATTTCTCTCTTTACAGAGGCTGTCAGACCTGCTAAGTTTCTGCAGCACTTTGTTTTCCTTTCAGATCTCCAATATCCGCAGTAGTTTGCATTTGTTGTTTTGTCCTGGATGGTGTCCAGCTGCTTCAGTGTTGTTAGCACCACCTCAATCCAGGCAAGTGGAGGATATTCTATCACACTGCTGACTTGCAGATGGTGGAAAGACTAGTTTTCTTAATTTCTCCCAGGAGATTCACCAGAATATTGCCTGGTCTGGTGAGATTCAGCTGTGAGGAGAAACTAAATAGAATAGTTTTTCTTAGAGCACAGATGGCTGAGGGGGGACATAAATTGAGGGGTACAAAATTATGACTGACATAGACAGAGTACACAGGGAGACTAATTTCCCTTCATAGAGATGTCAATAACCAGGGTGCACAGTTTTAAGGTAAGGAGCACAAACTTTAGAGGAGATTTAAGGGCTTTTTTTGTTCACCCAGAATGTGGTGGGTATCTGGAACTCACTATCTAAGAGTGATATAGGCAGTACCTGTCAAGACACTTAAGAACGGTTTAAATGAACATCTGATGTCACAGCACATAATGCTATAACACACAGCTAAAGTACTGCAAAAGTTTTGGTCCCCTTACCTAAGGAAACATATACTTGCATTGGAAGCAGTCCAGAGAATTTTCACTCGGTTGATCCTGAGTACAGAGGGATTATCCTATGAGAAGTTGAGAAATTGGGCTCATACTCATTGGAGTTAGCTGAATAACAGATGACCTTATTGAAACA
Organism: Ginglymostoma cirratum; assembly: GCA_024137785.1. Lineage (NCBI taxonomy): Eukaryota > Metazoa > Chordata > Chondrichthyes > Orectolobiformes > Ginglymostomatidae > Ginglymostoma > Ginglymostoma cirratum. The sequence continues at coordinate 148,200 of JAHRHZ010000161.1, read as the reverse complement.
TATAAGATTCTTAGGTGACTTATCAGGGTGGATGCGAAGAGGATGTTTTCCCCTTGTGGGAGAGTCTAGGACCAGAGGACATAATCTCAGAGTAAGGGGTTGGCTAGTTAAGACAGAAATGAGGAGGAATTTCTTCTCAGAGGGCAATTCTTTATAGGGCTGTAGATGTTGGATCAACACTGAGATAGATATATTTTTAATCAGTATGGGAAACGAAGAGAAATGGGGAAAAGGCAGGAAAACAAAGTTGAAGGTTATCAGATGAGCCATGATCTCACTGACACGACAGCCTGAAGAGTCATACGTCTGCTCCTAGGTCCTATGGTCTAAGGCTGTGGGCCAAATGCCAGGAAATGGAATTTGAGTAACAGCTAAATGTTCGATTATTGGTGTGGACACCAGTACTGGTTTGAAGCAGCACTGTGGCTCAGTGGTTAGCACTGCTCCCTTATGGTGCCAGGGACCCCGTTTCGACTCCACCCTCAGGTGACTGTCCGTGTCCATGATCTCCATGTGTCTGTGGGGGGGGTTTCCTCTGGGTGCTCTGCTTTCCTTCCACAGGACAAAGATGCGCAGGTTAGAGTGGATTGGCCATGCCAAGTTGCCCCATAGTATTCAGAGCTGGGCAGGCAAGGTGGGTTAGCCATGGGAAATGTGGAATTGAGGGGGTCAACTGGAGACACTGGGTGGGATGCTCTCCAGAGGATCAGCATGGACTTGATGGGCTGTATAGCCTGCTTCCACATTGTAGGGATTCTAATTTATGAACAGCCTCTTTCTGCAATGTAAAAAGAATTCCATGACTCTCTACAGATAAGCATGCAATACAGTACATGCCATATGTACAAAAAAATGGGATTTGAGTAGATAGATACTTGAAGCCTTTTTTTCACCCTCTAACGATTCCTGGACAGGCATTTAGAGTTCCATGTAGCATAATACTCCAAACTAAAACTTCAATTGCCCAAAGTTCAGTGGACACTGGGATATTGAAAATATTTAAGGTGGACACGGACAGGTTTTTGAGATAACAAGGTGAAGAAGGGTCTAGGCCCGAAACGTCAGCTTTCCTGCTCCGATGATGCTGCTTGGCCTGCTGTGTTCATCCAGCTCTACACCTCGTTATCTCAGGTTCTCCAGCATCTGCAGTTCCTACTATCACGGACGGGTTTTTAATCGTTTAACAGGTTGAAGGATTATGGGAGAACAAGGCAACCAAATGGGAGTTGAGCCTTCAGATTGAGGTCAGCTTCCATGGCACTGAATTGCATAACAGTTCACGAGGGGCTGTACGGGCTACTCCTAGCTCTTACATTCTATGTGTATGTTGACGATGGAAGTGAAGACGGGTGGGAAGCAATTATCCTGACAGAAGCCGGAACGGGTAAACGTACAGCTCGTTGCCTTCTTTGGTTGAGGGAGGAAAATGGCGTCCGCACAACCCAACGGACGACGTTTGAAAAATGCTCGAAGGTCACGTGTCAAGGAGGGCGGGCATAAAGCGCGCGACGTTTCCGCGTCAGTTGGCACGTGACCACCACGTTCCCGACCACCATTTTCCCCACCCCTCCCCCTGCTTCATCTACCAAATCGCCGCTCAGAACCGCGGCCGGCTTGTTGGTGGAGGTTTGGCTGTTTCCTGGTTGAGAGAAGTTACTTCACACCCCCCCCCTCCTTAAAGAACGTTTAAATTGTCGACACGATGTTTTATCATGTGAGTGGCACATTTTGACCCGTGTCGCGCGGATCGGGAGGGCAAAACTGTGATAACCAAGCGGTGAGGATGGGGGTGGGGCAGATGACGCTGCGGCCGCTAACGCGCCGGCGCGCGATGATGGGTGTTGATGTACGTCGTCAAGGTGATTGACACCCACCCCGACCTGTAGGCGCAGCGGTGGGCGGAGACCTGCTCGAATGATTGATGGCTGTTTCAACAAATGGTGAAGAGGGGGCGTTGGCGGAAGGCGTGTTCCATTGTCCATTCCAAAAAGGCAAAGTTCTGCAGCTGCAGGAAATCTGAAACAAAAGCAGAGTGGGTTAGCTCAGTTAGGCAGACGACTGACTTGCCATGCACAATGATACCAGCAGTGCAGGTTCAGTCCCCACATCTGTTACCGTAGAGGATCACAGACACCTTATGGTGTGAATACAGGCCATGAAGAGCATTTTTTCTCTCTCTCTCTTCCTCCCCCACCTCTCCTACCCTATCCCTGTAACCCCTGCATTTTCCATGGCTAACCCATCTATCCTGGAAGAAGGGTCTAGGCCCAAAATGTCAGCCTTCCTGCTCCTCTGATGCTGCTTGGCCTGCTGTGTTCATCCAGCTCTACACCTTGTTATCCTGGACACTACATGGCAATTTAGCGCAGCCAATCTACCCTCACTCGCACATCTTTGGACTGTTTGGGAGGAAACTGGAGCACCTGCAGGAAACCTGTGCAGACTCCAAACAGACCACCTGAGGCTGGAATCAAACTCGGGTCCCTGGCACTGTGAGGCAGCAGTGCTACCCACTGATACACCGTGTCACCCCACTCATCTTCTTTGTCAACCTCTTGTTGGTCCTTGGGTTATACTTACAACCTAATCCTCTCCCTAATGAGAGAGCAGACCTGTGGTCCAGTAAGGTTATGCCGATTTTGAGTTATGAGGGAAGGCTTTTCCCCTTACAGGGACCAATAACTGCGGGTGGGGTACAGTGTATTGTAAAGGAATTCCCACCCAAAATGTAGTGGTTCTCCAGAAGTTGCTGCCTACAAGGAGGTAGAGGGAGAAACCTTCAAGACGTTTTAAGAAGTATTTGGATGAGCACTTGAAAAGTCACAGCATGCTGGCCACTAGCTGGGAAATGGAATTGGAGGAAGTAGCTGTTTGACTAGTGTGTGTGGGCATAATGGGCCTTTTCTGTGGTGTAAAAACTGTCTCTAAATTTGAGATGCAGTAAACCTGTTCCAGCCAATGAAAACAGATGCAACTTCTGCAAACTATCCACAAAACTGAAGTTTCTCACCCCTGTCACCATCTAGGAAAGGTTTGGAGGGATGTTTGATTTGATTTATTGTTGCCCCATGTACTTAAGTACAGTGAAAAGTTTTATGAGCAGTACAGGCAGATCATAGAAAACAAGGACGTACAGATCATGGGGCGCTTAGAGAGATGGAGGCATACAAGGTTACGTCTGCACAGGATGTGCACAGAGCGAGATCAGCATTAGATTTGAAACTGGAGAGGTTATGGGTCAAACACAGGCAAGTGGGATTAGTTTAGTTTGAGAACATGGTTGGGGTGGACTAATTGTACCTAAAGGTATTTTTCTATGCTGCATGACTCTATCCCATACATCTTCTAATGTCTTCACAATTTCTAAATTGTGGTGCCAGTACTAGATGCAAAGCTGCAGTTGAGGTTGAGCCAGAGTTTTATTCAATTTTAACACAACTTCCCTACTTTTGTACACTGTGCCCCAATTAATAATACCCAAGGTACTGTTTGCTTCATCGACCGTGCTGTCTACCTGCCATGTTTAATTAATGCAAATATGTACAATTGACAAGCATTGGATAAGGTCCCAGAAGATTAAGCCCTATGGGATCCACAGTGAGTTGATCAGTTGGATACAAAATTAGCTTGGTCAGAGAAGATAAGAGGGTAGTTGTGGGGGGCAGTAATTTGCTGACTGGAGGTCTGTGACTAGTGGTATTCCACAAGAATCAGTGCTGAGATCTCTGTATATACATGATTTGGATGCAAATGCAGATGGTCTAATTAGTAAGTTTGCAGATGATGTGAAAATTGGTCAAGTTGTGGATAGTGTGGAAGGTTATCAAAGAATACAGCCAGATATAGATCAGTTGAAACGTTGGGCAGAAAAATGACAGATGGAGTTTCATTCAGGCATGTGTCAGGAGGTCAAATTTAAGGGGAAAGTATACAGCAAGTGACATTACCCTTGGGAGCATTGATATAAGAAAGGATCTTGGGTGCTAGTCCATAACTCTCTGAAAGTGGCAACACAAGTGGATAAGGTAGTTAAAAAAAGCCTATGGCATGCTTACCCTCTTTAGTTGGGGCATTGAGTATAAAAGTTAGCAAGGCATGTTGCAACAGTATAACACTTAAGTTAGGCCACATTTGGAGTCACCACACCAAAGGAAGAATATGGAAGCTTTAGACAGGGCGCAGAAGAGGTTTACCAGGATGTTACGTGGAATGTGTATTAGCTATAAGGAGAAGTTGGACAAACTTGGATTGGTTTCACTAGAGTGTCAGGAGTCTGAAGGTGATCTGATAAAAGTGTATAAATCTGAGAAGTGTGGGTAGTTGGAGCCTTTCTTTGAAGGATGGAAACAAAAATTTAAAGGAGATATGAGGGCAAGTTTTTTAGAGTGGTAGATGCCTGAAAGGTGCTGCCAGGGCAGGTGATAGAAACAGGTATGATAACAATGTTTGAATTATTTAGACAGACACCTGGACAGTGAGGGAACTGGGGAATGCAGACCATGTGTAGGCAGATAGGATTAGTTTAAAATGGCGTCATGGTCGCTGCAGACATGGTGGGCCAGAGGGCTTATTCTTGTGCTGGACTGTTCTATCTTGTGCTTACAAGTTGCTCTGTTCCTGCACCCTATTTATAATTTTATTCCACATCTATTGATTAACTAAAATCTGACCTTTGCCAAGGTGGGGTTTGCCCTTGAATCTGAATTAATTGTCCATGGTCTGGATCATTTGACCAGTGACCCAGTGATAAATAAAATAACTGCTGTAGTCATATTGTTTGCAAGATAAATATTGAACATCTCCCCTGGAGATTGTGCCACTCATTTAAATGTGATTATTTGCATCCACCCAAGATGTTTAAATAATTCTCAATAAAGGTGATAAATCTGAAACATTAACTCAGTTTCTCTCTCCACAGTTCCTGTTGGATGTGCTGGATATTTCCAACATTTTGTTCTTTTCCATCATAAGAGGGTTTCATGTTCTGAAGGGCAGGCTGCTCCAACAGTACAGCACACCCAGACTTGCCAGCGAACCTAGATTTTGCAATTTCAGGTCTTTAGAGCACTGACAGGGAGTCAAGGCTGACAGCTCCATCTCTGTTACTGAATAGACAAAGTGAGGATATCTTGCTCACTCCTGCCTACTCACACTGGTGTGAGGTTTCTAAGTGATGTGTTGTGGTGGCAAGGACATGGTTGAGAGTGGTGGAGGTTGACAAAATAGGAAGATATTTCAGAAGCACAGGTGGTGATTTTGAAACCATATTCCCATTTCCACCCCACATTTGTTGATGGCACAAACCTGGTGCGTTGGAGGCTGAGGGGTGACCTTATAGAGGTTTGTGAAATCATGAGGGGCATGGAAAGGGTGAATGGTCAAGGTCTTTTCTCCAGGGTAGGGTAGTCCATAGGTTTAAAATCAAAGTGGAAAGATTTAAAAGGGACCTGAGGGGCAACATTTTCACACAAAGGGTGATGCATGTGTGGAACAAATTGCCACAGGAAGTGGTAGAGGCAGGTACAATAACAACTTTTAAAAGATATTTTGATGGGTATATGAATAAGAAAGATTTAGAGGGATATAGGCCAAACACTGGCAAATGGGATTAGTTCAGGTTAGGAAACCCAGTTGGCATGGACAAGTTGGACTGAAGGATCTGTTTCCATGCTGTGTGACTTTATGACTCTAGACCCATCTTCTGTTTCTTCACATGATCCACTCTCATCTCTTCTAGGATTTGGCATCACTGTTTAAAGATAGGCGGTGAAATTCTTTCCTCTTGGGTGGTTGGCAGTCTTGGAATTCTCTTTCTCAAAAGGCTGCGATGATAGAATCTTTGAATATTTTCAAGGGTGGATAGATTCTTGAGGGTGAAAGCTTATGGAGGGAGACAGGACTATGGATTCAAGGTTGCAGTCAGATCAGCTATGATCTTATTCAATGCTGAGCAGGCTTAATGGTCTACTGCACATTGGTACCACAAGAACAAAGTGAAGGTAGATCATTTGGCTCATCAAACCTGCTCTGCCATTCAGTATGATCAAGATTTAGCACCCTCTGTGTGTAGAAATGTCTCTTCAACCTCAGTCCGAAGTAATTGGCCCCTCCCGAAGTGACCAGGCAATAACAATCTCGGCTTGTGCCTTGTCTAATGCCCATCAGAATCTCGTCTGTCTCAAAGCAATCACCTCCCATTCTCCTAAACTTGGAGAATATTGACACAGATTGTTCCCTTATGATAAAATCTCTCTGACGTGCTACCCCATCACAAACCTTCTCCTTCCCTCCCTCTTAAGTGCATTCAAGACTGAAATTGATTAAACTTTTGAGGAACCGGGAAATAATTTGACCATCTGAAATTCCCATCATTGAGGACAAAAAAAGCAGCATTTTAAAATATGTGCTTTCCTTTCATATTTTTAGATTTCTCTGGAACATGAGATTCTGCTGCACCCTCGATATTTTGGTCCTAACCTGCTGAACACTGTCAAACAGAAGCTGTTCACTGAGGTCGAAGGAACTTGCACTGGAAAGTGAGTGATGCCATTTTAAAATTCATATGTGATAGAAAAACCTTGAGTCTGGACATTGTGGAGAGCTTGTGGCATCGTGGTGACATATCTGGATTAGTGACCCAGAGATTCAGCTAATGCCCCGAGGACCAGGGTTTAAATTCCACCATGACAGCTGGTGCATTCAATTAATAAATCTGCAATCAATCTCCCTCCTGCTGGCCATGTCAATTGTTGTAAAAATCCATCCAGTTCACTAATATTCGTTAGGGAAGGAAATCTACCTGTCTTTACCCAGTCTGACCTACATGTGACTCTGGATCCACAGCAATGTGGTTCACTTTTTAATTGTCCGTCTGCAATGGCACAAATTGGGGCAGCACGGTGGCTCAGTGGTTAGCACTGCTGCCTCACAGCGCCAGGGACCCAAGTTCAATTCCATCCTCGGGTGATCTGTGGAGTTTGTACGTTCTCCCCATGTCTGTGTGGCTTTCCTTAGAGTTCTCCAGTTGCCTCCCGCAGTCCAAAGATGTGCAGGTTGGGTGAATTGGCCATGCTAAATTGCCCATAGTATCCAGGGATGTGTAGGTTAGGTGGGTAAGCTGTGTTAATATATGGTTATGGGGATAGTTGTGGGGGTGGCGGTGGGGCTCAGTCTGGGTAGGATTATCTCTTTGGAGGGTTGGTGCAGACCCGATGGGCCAAATGGTCTGCTTCCACACTGTAGGGATTTCTGAATGACACTCAATGAGACACTCAATCCAAAGGGCAACTAGTGTATTAAAATACCAGCCTTACCAGTGTTGCGCATATCGGGGGCAGGTTAGAAAAACAGCTGTGGTCTGCAAACCTGCTGCGTGTTTATGTTCCACTTTGTCATGTGTTTTCTCCATTCTAAGTTGTGATAGCTGCAATGATAATGAAAACTGCTTGTCAATTCTTTCTTTTATTTTTCATCCATTCTTATGGTGGTGCCATCACAGGCGAGAGTGATAGTTATTGTTAATCCTATTGACCATTTTCCCAAAGTCTCCTATGGCTCTGAGAGCAGTGTCGTCAGCTCTGACTCCACATTCATGGTTCCTGTGTTCCTCTCCAGGGCAGCAAGCACAGTACGCGAGGCTGACTTGCTGGACTGTTAATTCAGAGACCCAAATAATGTTTTGAGGACCCGGGTTTCAGTCCCACCATGGCAGTTGGTGGAATTTGAATTCAACAAATATGGGGAATAAACAGTCTAATGATAACCATGAATCCACTGCCGCTTGTAGGAAAAACCCATCTGGTTCACTAATTGTCTTTTAGAAAACGAAACAGCCATCCTTACCTGGTCTGGTCTACATGTGACTCCAGACCCACAGCAATGTGGTTGACTCTTCACTGCCTGATGGGCAATAAATGCTGACATTGCCAGCGACACCCTCCTCCTGTGAGGTAAGTAGGATTGTGAAGGTGGTATTTGGTACGCTTTCCTTTATTGGCCAGTGCGTTGAGTATAGAAGTTGGAAGGTCTTGTTGCAGCTCTACAGGGCATTGGTTAGGCCATTTTGGAATACTGTGTGCAATTTTGGTCTCTCTGCTACAGGAAAGAACTTGAAAAGACTCAGAAAAGATCTACAAGGATGTTCCCAGGGTTGGAGGGTTTATGCTATAGGGAGAGGCTGAATATGATGGTGCTGTTTTCCCTGGAGTGTTGGAGGCTGATGGATGACCTTTGAGATTGACCATGAGGGACATGGATAGGGTAAATAGAGAAGGTCTTTTCCCCAGGGTGGGGGAGTCCAAAACTAGAAGGCATACATTTAAGGTGAGCAGGGCAAGATTTAAAAGGGGCCTCGGGGGCAACTTTTTCACATAGAGGGTGGTGTATGTTTGGAATAAGCCGTAAGGAGAAGTGGTGGAGGCTGGTACAGTACAGTATTTAAAAGGCATCTGGACGTGTATGTAAATAGGAAGAGTTTAGACAGATATAGGGCAAATGCTGGCAAATGGGACTAAATTAATTTAGGATATCTGGTTGGCATGAAGGAATTGGACCAAAGCGTAGTTTCCATGCTGTATAATTCTATGACTCTAGGTGTTGGCCTGGGGAGGGGCGGTTGGCCTGAGGTTGGGTCTTTTTATCTCTTCCAGGTGTTCTAGGGCCCAACATTTACCCCTCAATCAGTGTCACAAAAACAGATGAGCTGGGTCATCCCATCACTGGTTGTGGGATCATGCCATACATGTATGGGCTACCTCGTTTCCCACATTAACAACAGTCCAACCCTTCAAAAGTACTTCATTGGCTGTAAACAACTTTGCATTTCAGGTGGTAAAGGGTGCTGCCCCCATGTTGCTTAGTATGTGCTGACAGGGTTGCAGCTTTGGATGCCCATCTTAGAATGCCTCAAGTCCTGCAGCCGTGTGACAAAAAAAAAAGCCTTATGTTGGTATGGAACCTAAAACATCGCTGAAATGAGACAGGCTGAAGCTTTTTGTCTTGTACTCATCAGGACTAGGGCAAAAGACAAATTTAGAAAGAGAATTCAAGTCAGCACCCTCTTCTCATGCTGTTCCCTGGAACACAGGGGCCTAATGGTGACCTGAAGCATTAGTCTGGTTCTTTTTAATAATCAGCAATGTTATTGACTTATTGTGACAAAAGGCAACGATATAAGGCAGATTCACACAGTTTGGAAAGATAAATATTTACTCCTCCAAATATTCCCAAAACAACAACACGCCAATCAAAAGAAATATAAATGTCTCTGACTGCAGAAATTAATTTTGAAAAAATCGAAATGCTTTTGTCCAAGTCATGTTAGTTCCTAGAATCCCTACAGTGTGGAAGCAGGCCATTCAGCCCATTGAGTCCACACCGACCCTCCAAAGAGCATACCAGTCAGACCCACCCCCTACCCTATCTCTGCATTTCCCACCCTAGACACTATGGGCAATTTAGCATGGCCAATCCAATTAACCTACATGTCTTTGGCCTGTGGGAGGAAACCGAAGTACCTGGAGGAAACCCATGCAGATGCAGGGAAAATGTGCAAACTCCACACCTGAGGCTGGAATTGAACCTGAGTCCCCAGCGCTATGAGGTAGCAGTGCTAACCGCTGAGCCACGTGCCAATTCTTGAAGGGAAAAGAATAAGGCATGAAATGTTTGAGACTGCTTTCAATCAGTGTCCTGGTGCACACAGGTGGCTGTCACTAAACACAGATGGTTGTCACTGGGGCTTTCAAATGTAGGTTGTTCAAGAAAGTTCACAGGGAATCCGCAAATCTCCTCCAGCAGGTTTTCAGGAGAACAGTCACAAGTTTTTCGGTCTCCCACTGGACTCTGCCTCTTAAAAAGGCTTTTTCTCAGGCAGAGGATGAGTTGGTCAGCTTCTCTGTCTAACTCTCGAAATGCGCTTGGCACTTTGTCCGCTGCTTCAAATATTTGTATGTAACCATATTGCCCATATTTAGGGGAAAGGACGAGGGAGTGGCAAGCTCCCAGTACAATGGGCCGAATGGCTGTACCCTTGCGCTGTGTGATCCAGTGGATTTGAATCATTAAGGCCAACCTGAGCTCTCACTGTGATCCTGTGATGACACTGTGCTTCAGTGAGACTGTAACCTGCTTTCATCTGCTCTGTTGCTTATTTACCTTTCGGTTTTTTTTTCTTTGCAGGTATGGTTTTGTCATTGCCGTCACCACTATAGACAACATTGGTGCTGGTGTAATTCAGCCAGGCCGTGGATTTGTGCTCTATCCTGTCAAGTACAAGGCCATAGTCTTCCGGCCATTTAAAGGGGAGGTGGTTGATGCTGTGGTCACTCAGGTCAACAAGGTATAATCTCCGGATATATAGTGAAGTACTTTAGTTATCGGATTTGCTCTGGGACTTGTTTTTTTCCCTCTTGGGTCGAGTAGGGTGGGGGTCTCAGAAGGAAGAAGCCTTTGGCCTTCTTAGTCTGACTGCCACGAGGAGGGCTCGAAGAACAAGCTTCCCATGTCCTCACCTTCACATGCAGCCATTGTTTGTTTCATCCAAAGAGTAGGGGTGGTGTATCAACTGAGATGAATGATTCTGCCCCTCAATCAGAATGCTCTGACAGTCAGTGTTACAAATACGCGTCCCTTTAACAGTATAGTAGAAGGATATTTTCTATTTAATGTGTTCAGAGGTTATTACATACCCCTGGGATAGGTGGGGCTTGAATCTGGGCCTCTAGCCTCTGAGGTGGGACATTACCACTGCACCACAAGAACCCAAGGGTAAAGCAGCTCCAGAGTTGACTGAGAGAAGAGGGTACTCATGGAATTCCTTTTATTGGTTAATTTTGGGGGGTGAGAGAGGAGAAGTGGTGCTGGAACACTATTAATATCACTAGACTGGTAGTCTACATGCTCAGTCTAATGCATCAGGCACAGGGTTTCAAATCCTACCATGGCAGAGGGTGCAATTTGAATTCAATAAATGTGTTAGTTTGGTGGCTTCTTAAAATAGCTTTTTTTAGAAAGGTTGGTCTTCTCCTGGATAGGGAAAGGGTCCACAAGGGAAAGGTGGCAACTGGTGTTTATGCTAAACTGAAGATTTACAATGCAACCCTTAAGTCCCTGAAAATGTTTTGCTGCCTAATACAACATACGGTTATCAGTCTGTTACACTCTGGATAGTGCTCAACAGTAGGCAACAGCTGACAATCTAATGGGGCGGCATGGTGTCTCAGTGGTTAGCACTGCAGCCTCACAGCGCCAGGGACCAGGGTTCGATTCCACCCTCGGGCGACTGTCTGTGCGGAGTTTGCACATTTTCCCCGTGTCTGCGTGGGTTTCCTCCAGGTGCTCCGTTTTTCTCCCACAGTCCAAAGATGTGCAGGCTAGGTGGATTGGCCATGATAGGTTGCCCATAGTGTTCAGGGGTGTGTGGGTTATAGGGGGATGGATCTGGGTGGGATGCTCGAAGGGTCGGTGTGGACTTGTTGGGCCGAAGGGCCTGTTTCCACACTGTAGAGATTCTATGATGATAATGTAATCTTGAGAAACTACTAAACTGACAGAGGTCCTGTCCTATGAAACGAGCCATCTCCTGTTCTTGGGACATGCTGAGGATATAATCAGGTGTTGCAAAGATGGCTTCACTCCTCTTTAATGCATTATTAAGGGAAGGCAGTTTTACTGTGATAATGACACAGGACTAATAATCCCAGGCAAATATTCTGAGGAACGTAGTTCAAATACCAACCTGGCACATGTAAAACCTGAGATAAAAGGTACTGCAGATGCTGGAGAATCTGAGATAACAAGGCGTGGGGCTGGATGAACACAGCAGGCCAAGCAGCATCACAGGAGCAGGAAAACTTGACGTTTCGGGCCTAGACCCTTCATCAGAAATCTACCTTTCTTAGTACCTGCCTACGGAACCAGATCATCCCCAATGGACTACAGTCCACATTCAAGCCTTCCCAATTTGGCCCCAACAGTGACAATATCTACATTCAGAACATTGAGACCCTCCATTTCTGATGAAGGGTCTAGGCCCGAACCGTCAAGTTTTCCTGCTCCTGTGATGCTGCTTGGCCTGCTGTGTTCATCCAGCCCCACGCCTTGTTAACATGTAAAACCTGAACTTGTTTTTGAGAAGGAAACTGGAATAAACGTTGGCAAAATCTGACTATATAACTGCTGTGATTGACATAACAACCAAGGAAAATCTGCTATCTTTACTTGGTCTGGTTTACGTGTGATTCCAGATGCACGCAATATGTTGACTCTTAACTGCTGTCTGGACAGTATGAGACGCGCAGTAAATGCTGATCCAGCCAGTAGCGTATATCCCATAAATGTAATAAATAATACTTCACTGTAATCACTTGGTCAGTGCTGGCAGAACCTTTCACTGATTTTAGCTGTGAAAATTGTCATACCAGGGTGTCTGACTACTGTGTAACTGTACAGTGTTTATTCAGCAAGGTATGGGTTGCTTGCTGTGTTCCTGTTTGATTGTAGGTTTTTCTTGTGCCACAGGTTGGACTTTTCACAGAAATTGGGCCCATGTCCTGCTTCATCTCGAGACATGTAAGTTCAAAAAAATACCTCCACTTAGCTGGTGGAGGTGCTAAAGTTGCTTCTGTAATCCGAAGAAGATGGATTCAGATCTCTTTAGCAGTTTGAGAATTTCAGTTCACTTTGGGTCACAGTGACTGTTGAGTCTGTCATTAATCTTTCACCGTGTCCTCTTGCCTTCCAGTCAATTCCATCGGAAATGGAGTTCGATCCCAATTCCAACCCTCCCTGCTACAAGACCAGTGATGAGGTGTGTATGAGATACTTGTTAGACCACAGCTTGGTGTATTGTGTACAGTTCTGGGCACTACATTTTATGAAGGATGTGAATGCATTGGAGAGAGTGGTATGCTAATGTCACTGGTAATCCAGAGGCATGGGTTAATATGCTGGTGCCACTGGTTCAAGTCCTACCAAATCATTGTGAAATTTAAATTAAAATTATTAATTTGAAAGGTAGGCTCAAAAATGGTGACCTTCACTGATGTCATTTTTATGGAAGGAAATTTGCTGTCCTTATCCAATCTGACGTACTTGTGACTGCAGACTCACAGCAATGTGATTGACTCTGACTCTTAACTGCCTTCTGGAATGGCTGAGCATTCCAGTCAGACCAAGGGCAGTTAGGGATGGGCAACAACCAGCAACTTAAAACTATTAAAAGATCAGGAGAACAGCAGCAAAAACCAAAGGAAACTTAACAAATTTTATGTTGAAATACCATTTTGGAGGAATGTGATACACTGCAGCCTCTGTGGCATCCACCAATTAGCCTCGATGATCAGTGTTGTTTATTTCAAACAAAAAACCAAAGCCTAATGAAATCCAATTCTAAATAAAAATATCGAAGGCAACTGTAACAAAATTCAAATGTTCAAAATGAATTAAAATGTGTTTATGGTGATGACAATGCAGTCCAGCTCCTGTGGTGCCTACCAGCTGTGGAAGGCCTCAAGTGTGCCAGTGGACACTACATATCCCCTTTCGGGGACAGCCAATCTCTAGGGACATTACCACTACACTATAATGCCCTTGATGTCTTTTTATCCTCTTTTAAAGTAACCGATATTAGACCAATTTAAATCAAATTAAAAGTGAACAGTCCTTTAAAAGGGTACTGTAATAAAAATGAATATTCTCCAATGATGCCAAGTCTCTCTTTACCCTACTTATTGAACCAATAAAAGAACTGGTAATCAAATTGACAAGTAATTGCCGCTTAAACAGTCACTGTGCCACTCTCAGTATCTCCATGACCAGCTCCATTTCCCAAGATATCTGCACTCCTAATTCTGGTGTCTAGTGCATTCCCAATCCTAATTGCCCCACTTGGTGCACTGTGGACAGCTCAGACTTAAAAAGCAACTGTTCCCAATCCCCAAAGAATCAAGAGGCCTGCAGCCCTGCCTCCCGAAACCTCTCCATTTCTCTACTTGCTTTGTCCCTTTTTAAGAACTCCTCAAAACTTAACTCTTTGTCCAAACTCATAGTCATCTCATCTAATATTTTGGCTTGGTGTCGTGGAGAATGTTCTTGCGATGTGTCTTAGATCACTTCAGTTTTGCAGTTGCCATGTAAACATACATGGTAAAAGCTGCACAGCTCCTATCATGCCTGAAATTTACTAAGCAGAACCTCCTAACTCTGTGTGGCTTCACTTCCAGGACATTGTTATCCAACAAGATGATGAGATTCGACTGAAGGTAGTAGGAACTAGAGTCGATAAGAATGACATAGTAAGTACATGTCAATGTTCCACAGATTGGTTTATAATGGCTGTCTGTGTATCTGGTGATCTGAGTGATTTTCTTAAACATTTTGCTCTGTTGATACCTCTGTCATTAATGTACTGGAACTGTTGTGACTCACTGGGGTAGGGTGCTAGAAATCAACTCCTGCTATTCCTGGAGTTGTCACAGAAGTTAAAGATGGTGGTATAGTGGTGAGCACAGCTGCCTTCCAAGCAGTTGACCCGGGTTCGATTCCCGGCCAATGCAGAACTGTGCTTGGAGTTTGCACATTCTCCCTGTGTCTGCACGGGTTTCCTCCCACGGTCCAAAAATGTGCAGACTAGGTGGATTGGACGTGCTAAATTGCCCACAGCGTTCAGGGATGTGTAGATTAGGTGGGTTATAGGGGGATGGGTCTGGGTGGGATATCTGAAGGTCCATGTGGACTTGGTGGGCCAAAGGGCCTGTTTCCACACTGTAGGGATTCTATGATAAAGTTCCTCAATTTACCTGATTGTTCAGACCAGGTTGATAGAATGCATGAGAGATAAAAGGTACTGCAGATGCTGGAGAATCCAAGATAACAAGGTGTGGGGCTGGATGAACACAGCAGGCCAAGCAGCGTCATAGGAGCAGGAAAACTTGATGTTTCGGGCCTAGACCCTTCATCAGAAATGGGGGAGGGGAAGAGGGTTCTGAAACAAATAGGGAGAGAGGGGGAGGCGGATAGAAGATGGATAGAGGAGAGGATAGGTGGAGAGGAGGCAGACAAGTCGAAGGGGCGGGGATGGAGCCAGTAAAGGTGAGTGTAGGTGGGGGGGTAGGAAGGAGATAGGTCAGTCCAGGGAGGATGGACAGGTCAAGGGGGCGGGATGATGTTAGTAGATAGGAGATGGGGGTGCGGCTTGAGGTCGGGGGAGGGGATAGGTGAGAGGAAGAACAGGTTAGGGAGGCGGGGACGAGCTGGGCTGGTTTTGGAATGCGGTTGGGGGAGGGGAGATTTTGAAGCTTGTGAGATCCATATTGATACCATTGGGCTGCAGGGTTCCCAGGTTGAATATGATTTGCTGTTCCTGCAGCCTTCGGGTGGCATCACTGTGGCATTGCAGGAGGCCCAGGATGGACATGCTTTCCTGCTTCTATGATGCTGCTTGGCCTGCTGTGTTCATCCAGCCCCACACCTTGATAGAAAGCATGAACCATCTTTCTGTACGCAACAAGAATTACTATTCATTACAAGTATTTAGCCTCCTTCTTCAGGTAAACAGTCATAAACTGTCAATATACAATACTATGAGTTAAAACTCTGATCCCTTCAAACCTCCTCCACCGTCCTCCCCCTCACGCAAGCCAACACACATAAACTAGCAGAAGGAAACAGTTCAGCAATCTTTGTTCCCAGGTTCTGTTGTTGAGATAATCCTAATGATTCTTCTGCCGGCCACCACGTTGATTCAGCCGTTTTTCTGTAGGTGCTTTAACTGATTGACAAGACACACTGGCTGGTTCACTTGTAAAAGGTCTCTGACTTTTAAAATTAAAAATCATAGTTTACAACCCTGACTAATTTTGACTGCAGAGAATAGAGACAGACAATTCCTGAGCTGGGGAAGAACTGAGCACTATCCCGCTTTGCCTGTCTGTCAGTAACTTGTTTCCAGCTCCAAGCTACTCAGTTACCTGAGAACCAATTGTGTAGTTGTTGGCTGGCAAAAGGTCTCTGTTGCTGGTCACTGGTCACCAATGTGTGACCAATTAACTTGTTGCCAACAAGAGCTGCATTGGTACGCCCCCTCAGCTCCCAATCATCATCAACTCAAGCTTCAATTTCTCCTTGTTAGAAGAGATAGACAATAGACAATAGGTGCAGGAGTAGGCCATTCAGCCCTTCGAGCCAGCACCACCATTCATTATGATCATGGCTGATCATCCACAATCAGTATCCTGTTCCTGCCTTAACCCATAACCCTTGATTCCATTATCTGTAAGAGCTCTATCCATCTCTTTCTTGAAAGTATCCAGAGACTTGGCCTCCACTGCCCTCTGGGGCAGAGCATTCCATATCTCCACCACTCTCTGGGTGAAGAAGTTTTTCCTCAACTCTGTTCTAAATGGCTTACCCCTTATTTTTAAACTGTGTCCTCTGGTTCTGGACTCACCCATCAGCGGAAACTTTACATGATGCTTGGCATGGGTAGTTGCAGTGCAACAGCCTTCCCCACGCTTAAAGACTCCAAGCGCAGTTTCTTTCCGTGTCTGTGCGCAGCAGCAACTTCCGCAGCACGTCAATCTACACGTGTGGAGCTTCCCTGCAGCTTAGGAGGGATGTTAGTGAGGAAAGCGCCAGCCCTCATTCTGAGAGGCTAACCTTGCACACAGGGTGCCAGCTCCAGCTGTGCTTCCTCCACATGTGGCTGAAGGTTCTGCTATGCTTTGAAGAATGTTGCAGGAACCAGCTGCTTGTATTTTGTTTTTCCATTGGGGTTATTTGTTGCTCTGATAACAGGTATTCTTCATTTTCCTTCCAGTTTGCTATTGGCTCTCTGATGGATGACTACTTAGGTTAGTGTTGGTTTATGATGCTAAGTCTACAGCTGTGACTGTGATCTGGTGATCTGGGTGATCTTCTTAAACATTTTGCTCTGTTGATACCTCTGTCATTAATGTGCTGGAACTGTTGCTAGAAATTGGGGTGCTAGAAATCGACTCCTGCTATTCCTGGAGTTGCCACAGAAGTTAAAGACGGTGGTGTACCAGAATGGGTTGCAGGGAATAACAGCTGAGGCCCCAACCACCACAGTGGGGAGACATGTCCCGGTTTCCCGTCTCCTTGCTGGGAGAGAAGGGTGGGTCAGAAAGGAGGCTTAACGTGCGATGGGCATGGGCAAATGGTGGGGGTTGGAGGGGGTGCAGTCAGGGGTTGGGGTACAGCCAGGGGTTGGGGGTCTGCCAGCTATGCTCTGAGGCAAATATCCTTCAAGTTTCAAAATGCAAACAAGTCAGGGAAAGCTGACTCAATTTCCTAGCATTATGTTAGCCAGCATTGAATCTTTGCTGAGTGGTGATTGGTCTAAGTGTGCTGGGGGGTGGGATATCCTCTTTACCTGACTGACGACAACAACAGTAAATGCATTACTCGAGCCTGCGAAATTCTTTTGGAGGGAAGGAAGGGCTGGATCTGCTTGTTTGATGTTGCACATCGTGGCCTTTTTTGATTAAACATTGTTCTTTCTTCCCGCACCAGGGTTGGTGAGCTAAAGTTGTTGTTGGCCCTCCGAAGGTGAAACGAGCACCACCCAGAGACGATCCCATTTCTTCCCCAATGCGTCGTCCCTGTTTGAGCATTCACTCGCTGCGGGGGCCCCTACCTGTGGTTGCATTACAATTATCACACCGAAGCTCCTGGTTCAAGCCGGGTCTGAGACGATGGCCTCATTTGACAACTTGGAGATACGCTTTCATCAGGGAGTACCTCCCTCTCTGTGCAAAAATCTACCCTAAACTGAATTCGATGTGGCGCTCCTGTTCTCTCCTTCTGACATTGGGCACACCTTTGTGTTGTCTCTTTACCCATGCAACCCCTCAGCTTCTACTTGCTGCCTTTCAATAGTGACTCAGTAAAACTACAAGAACGGCCCCTAGACCAGTATGATCAGTAAGTGATTGATACCCATTATAATGACTCATTCTGTACCCAGGCACTCTGGAACACAAACCACAAGTACTGAATCTGCCTCCTGCTTTGGGCCACACCAGTGGGCTGCAGGTACGTTCAAACTAGCTCCCCTTCCAGTGCCCGAAATGACAAGATATGACCATTGTCATTTGTACTGGAGAATTTGTCAGGTTTGTGGGGTGTGGGTGACTGATTTTTTTTTTAAACCATTGCACCAGTCACCCTCCCCACTTCATCTTCTGTTAATCATTTTGTCTGGGACTTAAGCTGTGATCTGCATGCTTTTGAGGTCTGGCACTGTGCTGGTGAATACAAATGGAGATTTGAGATTCACGTGTCTTTTTAAAGCATTCCTTATTCTTTTGAATAAAAGAAGTGGTAGGTTATTCTGATAAAGAAAGTATGATTGTGCTGGAAAATTGGTGTTCTATTTCTTTTGGACAAAATTCGAGTACTAAAGTTTGCAGATTCATCATCTTTGTGTAATTTACATTTGGAGTAGGAGTAAGCCACTTAGACTCTCAGGCTTGCTCTGCCATTCAATATAAATCACTCCACGTTCCTTCCGGTCCTCTAAACTTTCAACTCCTTGTTCAATTCCACAGAATCCCTACAGTGTGAAAACAGGCCCTTCGGCCCAACAAGTCCACACTGAACCTCGGAACATCCCACCTAGATCTGTCCCCCTGTAACCCACCCAATCTGCACATCCCCAAACCTATGGGGCAATTTAGCATGCCCAATCCACCTAAACCTGCACATCTTTGGACTGTGGGAGGAAACCGGAGCACCCAGAGGGAACCCAAGCAGACATGGAGAGAATGTGCAAACTCCACACAGTCAGTCGCGCGAGGGTGGAATCGAACCCGGGTCACTAGTGCTGAGAGGCAGCGGCGCTAACCACTGAGCCACCGTGCTGCCCACTTGCTTATTAAGAATCTACTTCTGCCTTGAAATGTTCAAAGTCTCCGTTTCCACTACCTTTTTGAGGAAGTGTGTGCCACAGACTCATGACCCTCAGGGTGGAAAAATAAATTCCTAATCTCAGCCTTAAATAGGAAACCCCTTCCTTCTAAACAGTGACTCCTAGTTCTAGATTCTCCTGCAAAAGGAAACATCCTCTCCACATCTACCCAGTCAAGATCACTAAGAATCTTGTGTGTTTCAATCAAGTCGCCTCATAATTCCAGTAGGTACAAGCTGAGCCTGTCTAACCTTCCCTTATATAACAACGCACCAATTCCAGCTCTGTCTAGGAAACCTTCGCTGAACTGCTTTCAATGCATTTATATTCTTCCTTAAATGAATAAGGAGAGTAACACTGTACACAGTACTCTTGATGTGGTCTCAGCAATGCCTTGTGTAGCTGAGACTTAACTACCCTACCAGGCCGTTATGCACCTGGACAGAAAGCACCACCTTGAAAGGATTGAGGTTAGTAAGGAGGAGGTGTTATCAATCCTAGAAGGTGTGAAGGTAGATAAATCCCCTGGGCCGGATGGGATTTTTCCGAGGATTCTCTGGGAAGCTAGGGAGGAGATGGCGGAGCCTTTGGCCTTGCTCTTTGAGTCGTCATTGTCTACAGGTTTAGTACCAGAGGACTGGAGGATTGCAAATGTTGTGCCCTTGTTCAAGAAGGGCAGTAGAGATGACCCAGGTAATTATAGACCAGTGAGCCTTACATCTGTTGTAGGAAAAGTTTTGGAAAGGATTATAAGAGATAGGATTTATAATCATCTAGCAAGCAACAATTTGATTGGAGATAGTCAACATGGATTCGTCACGGGCAGGTTGTGTCTCACAAACTTCATTGAGTTTTTTGAGAAGGTGACCAAGCATGTGGATGAGGGTAGGGCAGTTGATGTGGTGTACATGGACTTCAGTAAAGCCTTTGATAAGGTTCCACATGGTAGGCTATTGGAGAAAATGCTGAGGCATGGGATTGAGGGAGATTTAGCAGTTTGGATTAGAAACTGGCTTTCTGAAAGAAGGCGAAGAGTGGTGGTTGATGGAAAATATTCAGCCTGGAGGCTGATTACAAGTGGTGTGCCACAAGGATCTGTTTTGGGACCACTGCTGTTTGTCATTTTTATAAATGACTTGGACGCAGACGTAGGTGGATGGGTTCGTAAGTTTGCAGATGACACTAAAGTCGGTGGAGTGGTGGACAGTGTGGAAGAATGTTGCAGGTTGCAAGGAGACTTGGATAAACTGCAGAATTGGGCTGAAAGGTGGCAAATGGAGTTCAATGCAGATAAATGTGAGGTGATGCACTTTGGGAAGAATAATAGGAAGGCAGAATACTGGGTCAACGGAAAGATTCTTGGTAGTGTGGATGTGCAGAGGGATCTTGGTGTCCAGGTACATAGATCCCTGAAAGTTGCCACCCAGGTTGATAGTGCTGTTAAGAAGGCATACGGTGTGTTAGGTTTCATTGGTAGAGGGATTGAGTTCCGGAGCCGTGATGTCATGCTGCAACTGTACAAAACGCTAGTGCGGCCTCACTTGGAATATTGCGTACAGTTCTGGTTGCCCCATTACAGGAAGGATGTGGAAGCATTGGAAAAGGTGCAGAGGAGATTTACCAGGATGTTGCCTGGTCTGGAGCGAAGGTCTTATGAGGAAAGGCTGAGGGACTTGGGTCTGTTCTCATTGGAGAGAAGAAGGCTAAGAGGGGATTTAATAGAGACATATAAGATGATCAGAGGATTAGATAGGGTGGACAGTGAGAGTCTTTTTCCTAGGATGATGACTTCGGCTAGTACGAGGGGGCATAGCTGCAAATTGAGGGGTGATAGATTTAAGACAGATGTCAGAGGCGGGTTCTTTACTCAGAGAGTGGTAAGGGCGTGGAATGCCCTGCCTGCCAATGTAGTTAACTCAGCCACATTAGGGGCATTTAAACAGTCCTTGGATAAGCATATGGATGATGATGGGATAGTGTAGGGGGATGGGCTTAGATTAGTTCACAGGTCGGCACAACATCGAGGGCCGAAGGGCCTGTTCTGCGCTGTATTGTTCTATGTTCTATGTTCTTTCTGTGGTGCATCTGTAAAAGTTGGTGAGGGTCTTTACCAACATGCCAAATTTTCCAAGCTGCCTGAGGAAGAAGGGGCATCGTTGTGACTTCTTGACCATCGATCTGCATGGGAGGTCCAGGACATTGTCAGTTATTGTCACTCCTAGGAACTTGACAACGTTCAATCCTTTTCATCTCCGCTCTGTTTATGTAGATAAGGCATGTCTTCCTCCTTTCTTCCTGAAGTCAATGATTGGTTCTTCTGTTTTGCCCAACATTGAGAGAGAGGTTGTTATCATTGTACCACATCACCAAGCCCTCAATCACCCTCCTGTATTCTGACTCATCATTGTTTGATATCAGTCCTATCACATTGGTGTCAGTGACGGGACAGGACTGATGGGGGCAGGTCTGTCACTGTATAATATCGGTGTACAGTACTGGGTGGGAGAGGTCTGTCAGTATAACATTAGGGGACAGTACTGGTAAGGACTACCCCTTCCCATTATTCACAACAGCATGATCGGGTCCCTCTCATCCTCACTTTTCATCCCACCAGCCTTTCCATCCAAAGGATCATTCTCTGCCATTTCAGACAACTCCAGCAGAATGCCACCACCAAACACATCTTGCCCTCCACTTTCCCCCTGACTGCATTTCGCATGGGTCCTTCCCTCTGGGACATCCTAGCCTATTACTCTACCACCAACACTACCACCCCTTCCTGTGGCACTTCTCATGTAACCGCAGAAGGTGCAACATCTGCCCCTTCGCCTCCTCCGTGCTCATCATCCAAGGGTCTAAATTGTCTTTCCAGGTGAAGCAGCATTTCACCTGTACTTCCTCCAATTTGGTCTCTTGCATTCACTGCAACTAATATGGCCTACTGTACATTGGAAAAACCAGACTGGATTACTGTTTTGCAAAACACCTCCACAAGCATAACCTCAAGCATAACCACGACCTTTCTGTGGCTGGTCATTTTAACACCGCATCCTGCTTGTATGCCCACTCGTCTGTCCTCAGCATGCCGCAATGCTGCAGTGAATCACAGTATAAACTGGAGGAGCATCTTCTCATCTTCAAACTAGGCACTTTACAACCTTCTGAACTTAATACTGAGTTCAGATTATGAACCCACTCCCATTCCTTCCCCTTTCTTTTAGCTGTACTTGTTACATTCTCTGTCACTATGTCCTCGCTCCCCTCTACTCATTCCAGTCTGGCAGTTAAACACACCATTGTCCTGCCATTCTCATGTTCCAATCACTTAATCTCAATTATCGACACCCTTTCTCCCCCAGCACAATTGCATAAATGCACACTTCACGTCTCCTGTAATAAAAAGTCATCTAGACTCGAAACACGAGGTTGCTCTCTCTCTCTGTATATGCTGCCTTACCTGCTGTGATTTCCACCAGTTTTTGGTTTCAGTACTGGTAAGGACACGTCTGCCAGTGTATAATACAGGGTACATTACTGGTGGGGACAGACATGTTGCTGTACATCACTGGGCTTAAGTACTGGTGGGGACAGGACTCACTGTATAACACTGGGGTACAATACTAGTGGGGACAGGTCTGTTACTGAATAACATTGGGTTTCATCCTTGTGGGGACAAGCCTTGTCACTATATATACAGTTATAGTCCTTGTGGGGATGGGTCAGTCGTTGTATAATACAGGTGCTGTACTGTGGGACAGACTTGTCACTGCAGAACATGGATTGTACTGATGGGGACAGGTCTAACACTTGGGTTCTATACTGGTGGGGTCAGATTTGTCCCTGTACATCACGGGTGCAGAGCTAGTGGGTTCAGATCTGTCTGTATAATACCGGGGTATGGTACTGGTGGGGACAGGTCTGTCCCTGTATATCACTGGTGGACAGTA